>PVJO010006441.1:0-89312 GCA_004026905.1 Hystrix cristata
ATTTCAGGTAAGAGAATCTTACATTATTATCCTAAGAGAAATCTGGAATTTATTTTTTTAAATTCACACCACTGATATTCGGGGTTAGTATCCATACTGCTGTATCTGCTCCTTTTCCTTCTAAAGCAGGTGACCCTGGTACTGAGGGCAGACTTCACAAGTGATAAAGGTGAGAGACCACAGACTGTAGCCCTGGAGCATGTAGCTGGCAGACATCACCCGTGTGGCCGCACAAACTTCTGTCATGTTCACATCGTCTGTGTTGTGACTGTTCATTTCCATCTCACGCCTTCAGAAAATTAAGAATCCTTTGAGAGCAGGGCAGACTCCATAGGATGTCTTTGTATTCTAAGCACCAATATAGTAATAAGCAGAGCAAATGATCAAGAAATGGTTCTTGTGTGAAGATTTCAACTACAAAAAATAGTATATCTATATTTGTGCATGTGTCGTGTGTGTTTATGTATAACAATATGCACACATACACCTATATATGCATATGTGCATGGATAGATATATATATATATAGTCACGTCTTAGGTTGTACTTGCCCTTTAGTCTTGCTGGACTAGCCGTATTCCTCACTGTAACTTGTAAGAAAGAGACTTCACTGTCCTATCAGCATTGTGTCTTCTAAACAGGTGGACCATACACCATTTTGTGAAAGTGTCTCTGAAGGAATCTCCCTACAAAGCAAATTTTTCTACGTAGAGTCCAATTCTAAATGTCCCTAAGGACATTACTGTTTAATGTATCCTTCCATTTTACAAAGTGAATCATCACTTCTATAAATTGAATTACCCACTTTAAATGTTCAAGTCTGATATAGCAGGTCTGCTAATGAGCGGGGCCCGCCTACCTCCTCCATATCAAACTGCCCACACTCATAGTGGGTTGAGGGTGGACCAAGGACGTCTCTGGTCATTGCACAGGGTGGGGGCAGCTGGATGGAACTTAGTTAGTATGGAAGCCATGTAGAGATGCTCTAGGACCTCAACCTCTGGGGTTCACGGGATGCATAGTAAGAACCAGTGTATTATGTTGACCATATGTAGCACAGAAGTTTTTTAAAACAGTGGAAACAATTCACCATCTGCTCCATTAAATTTATCAGTAGCACGTAACATGGAAGAAGGATCTTAATGAGATGATGATGTGGAACATGGTGGGCTGCTTGGGTGGCAGCTGAGAGATGTGCATGCTGACTTGGCTTCAATGGCTGCATCTTTGGTTTAGACTATGACTTTTGCTTCTCTCTAAAAAGAAAATTTGGGCTTGTAGCCTAGGTTGTCTTTTCAGGGCCTTCTTAACTACCTCTTTGGACCCGTGGTTGTCAACACCACTCACAGTGTTGGAAACAGTTTAGAGGATTATTAATTTGCTAGGGCTTCCACAACAAATGCCAGGGACTGGGTGACTCAGACCACAGAAATGTATTGTCTCACAGCTCCAGAGGTAGACATCTGAGATACAGGTACCCGTGCGCTTGGTTTCTTCTCCATACTTGGCTTATGGTTGACCCCCTCTCAGAGTTCCCACAGTGTTTTCCCTTGCCCCCACACCTTCTTGGTTCCGTTTCCTGTGTCCAAATTTCCTTTTCTATAAGGATACCCATCAGATTGGATTAGGACTCACCCTAATGGCTTCATTTTTAACATTATCACCTCTCAGACATGTGGTGAGGTTCTGGGGTTTGGACCAGAATGTAAGAGTTGGGGTCGGGCACGATTCAGCCCCCACCAGGACGATAATCTGCTCAACTCCAAACTCAGCATCCCATCCAGGACACGGTGAGCACAAAGACCAGGAGACAGAAGAATCAGCCTCCCACTTCTTTCTGTCCTCCATAATAACCAAATGGCCAGGGGAAAGTGCTGCTCTTGGCATCACAGGCACCCGGCAGCAGGGCTATGAGCCCGAACTCTGTCTCCAAGATACGGAATGTCTGTCCCCTTGGTCCATGTAATTAATTCTCTACGCCGAAGTTATTCCCTGCTGCTGATTCCCACTGCCTGCTCCGTCCACCATCCAAGGGCAGGACCTGAGGGCTTGGTCAGGAGCAGGTCTGTGCCGAGAGGAGATTATTCAGATTCATGAATTCATAATTCAAAATAAACCCATCAAAACATTTGCTCTTACTTTTAACCCCATTGTGCCCCGAGTGGAAATGTTAAGACACACAGCAGAGGGGGTGAATATGGCAGACAAAAGTGTTCCCACAGCCTTTAGCCCCTTAAACATTCTAATCCCATTGAGGATATTTATGACCTGCCAGGAGCTATGCTGGGGGCTGGGCTCCTGCAGGTCACCCCCTCCCAGCGTCACTGGCTTTGTAGAGACCAGCTGCCTGTTGCTATGGTGATTTGGTTACGGAAGGGCAACACAGGGCACCTAACCTGAGTGCTTTTTTAACCAAACCACATGCTTATTAAAAGAAAGGAGAAAGTTTCCATTAAACTATCTAGGCTGATTACATTTGGAAACTTAATAACGTGTTGACTCAAATAACTCCCATTGAACTGAACCCCGGCAGGGCTCCGAGTTCACCAGGGGAACAAATACCTCTGATGAAGCTTGGCATCTTAGCCCTCTTTAACATTTTAATTAAGAAGGGAAAATTCGGTGTCATTTGCTTTTCTGTGGTCTCCAGGAGCGGCAGGGGACATGCTTGAGAATTCCCCCAAGAGTATGGCGGAAAGAAATACATTAGCTAATTAGGGATGATCTAAAACATCCATATACAAGATACATACGCTACTTTGATGCTCTGTTGGCCAACTTTTTTTCTATTGCCTGCCTCTTTCCAGGAGGATTTCTTAGAAGATGTACGAGTATACGTTCTTCTTCTTTTTAAGATAGTATTGAGTGTTAAATTGTTGCCTGATTCTTTTATTCGACACAACCAGGGAAAGAGGGGAAAAGACGCATAAAGCTGCAGCCCCACTCTTGGGAGATGCCCAGAACTGAGTAACTTTAGAACATTCATCCTCCAACCCTTATTTCATAACCATCAAAACTCATCATTTCGTTAGCATTTCCTTTTTCCAGCCAGGCAGGCACTCTGGGGGCTGTTTCTTCGGGTGGCCTCCCTAAGGAGAAAATACTATCTTCCTTGGTTTGCAAATAAGCTTGGGAAAGGGAGTTTCAAACAGCAGCCCAGGAGAGGGACAGGCTCCGACAGGGCACCTCCACTACTTGGCCAAACACTTGGGTCAGTAGAGAAGTTGGTTTCACGAGAGGATCTGCAGAGATTTTTAGTATGTTTTCAAACTTAAAAAGCAACCAACAGAGGCTTTTTGTCTTATTTGGTTTGCTTTACTTGAAGACCTCAACTCCACCCTGAGTTTTCTGCTACTTTTGAAGTTGGGCTCTCTTTGATGGTGTCCCATCCTCAGCCCAGTCCTGGGCTGCCGAGTCTACATCCTGGGAACCCTCCTGCCCTGTCCTCTCCTGCAGGGGCCCCTGGGGAAAGAAATACCCCATAACCCCCTCCACCTCCGGACCCAAAAGAGATGGAAAACAACTGAACTATGTGTTAATTGCGTTAAGGCGCTTTCTCTAATGAAATAGTGGCTTTCTCCATAGCAACGGTGATTAAACGATGCAGAATGGCGGGTCCTCCAGGGCCTGTCTGTCTGGGAAGTGATTGCCACTTTACAGAACAATTCAGTCCAGATAGAAGTTTATTGTGCACATTTCGCCTAAGCTGACTGCTCAGGTCACACTCCCCAAAGCCCCTTTCTCTCCCTCTGAGCACTATTTTCAGGCCGATGTGGGGGAGGGAGCCATGGGATAAGGGTACATGCGGCACGGTTGGGGGGTGGTAGATGAGAGATGTTTGGAGCTGGGGGTGGGGAGTAGAGAGAAGGGAGCCTCCCCCTCCCGTTCAGGGGGTGGGGAAGAGAAAACCCCAAAGCTTGCAGCTTGAATGTAAGTCAGTTCTAAAGAAACCCCATGCTTCATTAAGCAGCTTTACAAATGCTCATTGAGATGCCCAGAGGGGGTAAGGTAAATTCCCTTTCCATTTTTGTGCATCTTTGAAAAGCACACAGCATTCCTATTTTATACACTGTAGGGTAAGTGGTTTTCAAAGTTGGAAGGAGGGGAGAAATAAACATTATCTGGACAAAAACACGCAGAATGGGGTAAAATCTTGGTCCAGACAGATTGCATGATCTCCACAGGAAGGGCAGGAGGCAACCCTGGTTCTTCCTGTGTCTCTCTCTCCCTCCCTGCAGGCTCAGGCCCCATTCTCCTCGCCTGTCCAGGGAAAACAGAAAGAAGGATGAGGCCTGAGATCACCCTCATGTACAGTGCTGGGACCCAGAGTGGTGAGGCTCAAATATGAAAGGACTGATAAGGGCGACACTTTGAACACCAGTGGCCAAAAGGTGCCAGGAGGCACTGCTTGTAGTGCAAGAAAACTTGGAACCTTGGTGTGGTGGGAAATGCCTGTAATCCCAGCATTCTGGGAAGTGGGAAGAGCACAAGTTCAAGTCCAGCCCTGATAATTTAGCAGCTTAGTGAGACTCTATCTCAAAAATATACGTTGACAAAAAGGGCTGGGGATGCAACTCAGTGCAATGGCCCTGGGTTCAGTCCCCAGCACGGCACTGTCAATCGACCAATCAAATTAGATGTAGAAAGATACAGGTAGGAATATCCAAAAAATGAATTTATAATTGTGATTTTAAAATCTAGACTCAACCTCAAACACACCCAAGATATGTTATCCTATGATAGAATCAGCTTTAAATGCATCTAATACAAGGGTCAAAGTTTTGGAACCAGAAGGTTTCACTTTGATGAAGTCACTGCCACTCAGTTTGGAGCCCTCAAGAAAGTTACTGAATCTCCTGGGTGGGCCCTAGTTTCCCTAATTGTAAAACACAGAGGAGTATGGCACCTACCTCTTGTGATTGGGGAGAGAATTACAAAAGAGAATTATGCAAAATATTCCTTTTCTAGCACAAAAGCGCGCAATTATTATTATTATTATTATTATGAGCACAAATTAGTGCTGTGTTCTGCATGCATAGAACTTTTTGATTCACAAAGGGCTTGTGCTAACTTTACCTCTTGTGATCTTCCCGTCACTCCTGTGCTGTTCTGAGAAGCTCTGATTGCAACACATGGAGAGGGGCAAAGACTCTTTAGACCAGGCACTTCCTGGCCAGGCAGAAAAGGCCAGTCGCTGACCACAAAGTAAACCAAGTTATCCAAACTCCAAAATCCAGTCCTAGGGACCAGGAATGTTCTAGGCCCTGGGGTACAAGGAAGAAAACACCCAGCTAGTCCCGCCATCCTGGGCCAATAGTTCAGGGCAGCTGGAGTAGAGCAGGCCAGGCAGGCTTCCCAGGACTCTTCACTTCTATTTTTATTAACAAAACTAAAGATAACATACTTAAAAAGTGACTCGAAGTGCTTAGATTTCTCTAGAAGATAAAAATACTATTTATGCAGGCATAAAGTATAATTTTTCACACTTCCCAAAGTGTTTGAAGAAAATTGGATAAAGGTCACAAATCAAAATATTTATAGTGCTGAGCAATCTGCATGCTACTGTGATTTGTTTTCTACGTTAGAGAGTAATTCATTCTCATTATTATTATGCTAGTAATTCTATTACTCAGACTTTCTGATCCTAAGGGAAAACTGCAAATTCTAAATAACATACAAATTACATTAGGCCTAGAACCTTCTAATTACACTGTGCACACTGGTCCATTATCTGGGTATTTAAATGAAGATGCAATATCCTCCAAATTCATTTGCTCAAACAGCTACAGGAGTAGCAAGGACAGATTAATAAATACTGCAAGCCAGGTATGGTGGTGCAAGCCTGTAATACCCACACTCTGGGAGGCTGAGGCAAGAGGCTTATAAATTCAAGCTCAGCCAGGGCAACTCAGTGATTTATTGACACACTGTCTCAAAAAAAAAGAAAAAAAAAGAAAGAAAGAAAGTTTAAAAGCTGGGGGTGTAGCTCAGTGCCAAGGACCAGGGCTCAGTCCCCAGTATGGCTGACAATAAAAAAAGACTATAATGACTGGAGGGTTCACAGACGGACTCTCTCAAGTAGCCCCTGCACCCTTAAAATGTAGCACTCAAGTGTGACCCAAGAACCAAGAGCAGCAGCTGCACTTGGAACTTGCTGGAGTAGCAAGATTTCAACACCTCGTGGTCACTCAGTAAGAGACTGTATCTGCAGACTATGTGCAGCTAGATGTGGCCAAGTGACTAAGTTTTGGCCACTGGTAGGTAAATACAGTGATCTGTGCAGCTTCCAGGTTTTTCCCTTAAAGGGAAGGAGGCTTCCTCCCCCTTCCCCTTTCTCCCCCTAGCTGGATATGAGCATTAAGGAAGGAGGTTGAGCAGGTATCTCAGACCAAACCACACCCATGTAAAATGACAGCAAAGGAGAGGTCTGTCTAGCCTGTCAGTTTTGCAATTTATCATACCAGCTTTACCTCTAAATCACTATAACACTGTTATTTCTACATCTTCTCTGATACTACCTTCTAGTTGGAATTTGTCTTTTGTTCTTTTTCTTTGTGTGTGTGTGTGTTACAGGGGATGGAACCCAGAGTCACACGACCACTGAGCTACATTCATAGCCCTTTTCTTGTTCTTTTTTTGAGACAGAGTCTGTTATGGTTTGTCTCCCCAAAGCCTTACGAGGTCATAGGCGGGGCTGGATCTAGAGTGTGGGATTACTAAATTAGCCCACTGATTGGTTTGGCGTAGTTCTTTTGGGATTGAGGATGTGACACGAGGATTAAGGGTGCTGGGATTAAGGGTGGGAGTACCGCCCACCCTAAGGCCAGGTAGCCTGG
The DNA here is from genome assembly GCA_004026905.1 of Hystrix cristata. Taxonomy (NCBI): domain Eukaryota; kingdom Metazoa; phylum Chordata; class Mammalia; order Rodentia; family Hystricidae; genus Hystrix; species Hystrix cristata. Next base: position 6,837 of record PVJO010006441.1, read on the forward strand.
ATAAAATATAAGGGACAGAAAGAGGCTTGTCTGGCCCCTTGCTTACCCCCTTGGTTACCTTGCTGCCTTCTGCCCATCTGCTATGCCACCCTGCCTTGGATCCATCCAGCTGATTGTGGACTGAAACCTTTACAGACTGTGAGCTAAATAAACCTTCTTTCCCTTAATTTTGGGTGTCAGATAGTTTGTCTCAGCAACGAGAGAACAGTAACTAAAACAGAGGTTTACCAACTTGCCCAGGCAGGATTCGAACTTTCAATCCTCCTGCCTCAGTCTCCCTCAGTGCTTGGATTACAGGTGTGTACCACCACACCCAGCTTGTATATATTTATTTCTTATATAGACTATGAGCTTTCGGTGGACAGAAACCAAATCTTATTTATTTTTAAACTCTGTACATTATCCAGTTTTATGCCTTACTTATAATAGGTACAATAACTATTAATTGAATGAATGAGTGATCTGTCATCAAGATGAACTCACCTCTCCCTGATCAAAGATGAGACAGTATGGGCTTCAGTGAGGGTAATGATTACAACTGATTAAGCCTCATCAAATATGTTTAAATCTATGGATTCATGATCATACATATATATATGTATGTATATATGTATATATAGATATACACACATAAGATAGGATAACCAAATAGTAGACAAGGAGAAACATTAACTTATAATATCATCCCAGATAATAGATATAGTTTAGAATATTACCATTTCATAATCTTTCCCTCCACCCCAGTGAACTAGTAGACCTACATATGGAGCTTTGAAGGCTACTAAATCTCCAAAACAGAAATAAGATATCACATGTCTCCCATAGTCCACCAAAAGGATGAACCCAAGGGTGATCAAGTCCCTGGATTCTGACCTCCGGCAGAGGTCAACAGGACGTGTTGAACTGCAAGACTCTGTCTTGAGGAAACTACAAATTATCAATCAACTGGTGTTCTTCAACAGATAGCCTATAAGAAAAAAGTAGCTAGGTGATCAATAAGGAAAGTAATAGGGGAATACTATCGAATAGGAAGGTATGGATGAGATTTTGATTGAATTCAGAATAGAGGTTATTTCTGGGGAGAAAGGCATTTGTGGCTCACACACGAGGGCTTCTGGGTATCTGGCAAAGTTCTGTTTTTTGACCTGCATGGGATTTATAAAAGCGTTTGCCTTATCGTTATTGACTGAAGCATTTTTAACACACACTTGCTAAGTGATTCCTCATATGAGGGGATCATGCCAAGATGCCAGGATTGCCATTCCATGGCAATGCTGCCCATGGAAAGGACACCGAGTTGACCACAACCAACCCAGAATTCAGAAAAACTCTTATGGAGCAGTGTACTCCAGCCCCATCATTTCACAGCTGGAAACACTCAAGTTTAGAAAGATGAGTTCAGAACTCTGTCCATTAAATTGCACCTCACCCACATCCCAGGTTTCCTCTTCCACCCCCGTACCCTCAACCGCTGGGGTTCTTCATGCTTGGTCATATCACTTTTGTCTTTCAAAAGTATCCAGATATAAAACTAGAGTGATTTTCCCACTTCCTTTTGCACTTCTGTTCAAAAATCCAAAGAACTCTACCAGGACACTTATTCGTCAAATAATCAGACTTTATATTCTTTTAAGATTACATTAATTTACTGATTACCAGCTATGTAAGTAGCTTAGTAAGACCCGTCTTAAAATAAAAAACATAAAGAGCCGGGGATGCAGTTCCATGTGAAGGCCCTAAGTTCAGTCAGTCCCTGGGCTGAACAAAATACCATTTTCAACCACCAGTTGAATCGTGGATCTAGGCAGTGATCACTATTGGTTGCTAGTATCAAATAAAGAGAAAGAAATTAGGAATTTTTTGAGTCTTGCTGGAAGACTACATGACTTATTAAAATTTTTGAACCTGAATTTAATTAAGCCTCGAGATCGCACCAGCAAATTACAAGATGTTCAGGGAAAAGAAGAACATGTTAAAGGACACCACAGCGACACAATCAGCAAAATTTGGACTTTAGGAAACTACATAGGACAACTGGCCAGGCTTCTTCAACAAATAGCTTATAAAGAAAACAGGAGGTGCACAGAAGTCATAAGAATTAAACTGAGAAGACCTACTAATGATTGTAATGTATGGAGCTTATCTGGACCCAAATTTTAAAATTTTATGAAAAAATTGTAAGACAATTGAGGAAATGTAAACACTGAGTGGATAGTCAATGATATTAAAGAATTATTGATGAACACCAAAAGTGGAGATGTGATGAGACGTCTTAGCGGTTTTATGGTTAATGGTTTTAAGAGCCTGTATGTTTTAAAGACACACAATACAATATTTATTGGCAAAATCATTGTCTGTGATTGTTCATTATGGCGGTTCTTTCCGCCTTGAGTAAGAACCACCTAGTAAACCAGATCAGTGAAGCTCCATGTGTGTCTGTGGATGATCAGTGTGTAAGCCACAAACCGAGGAGGGAAGATGTGCCCCAGATGTAGCTGGCACCAATCAACAAGCTTTCAGCCTGGTTGGAATATGAAGGACAGGAAGGAAGTTTGCTCTTTTTCTTCAGAGGAGCTCCAGACTTTGCCATTGCCTTGGATGTTGCTCTCTAGTTCCTTCAGAGTTCTGGCATAGACTCTAGCCTTCCAACACAGACGCTTTGGCTTTCTGACTCACATGTGTGACTCAGCAGTGAGTTTCCTGGCCATCAACCTTCAACTGCTAGTGGACTCTCTGGCTCTCCAGCACACAGCCAGCCATTTTGAATTTTTCCAACTCAGATTCTATAGATGACCACTAGGACTCCTCCCCTTCTGACCTTGTGGGCCTACCTAACGAATCCCTTGTTTGATTATATATATTTTAAATTGATTCTGTTCCTCTAATGAACCCTAACCGATACAATGTTGGGATTTGAGTCCAAATCATTGGAGATGGGGGAGAGGCAATGGGAAAGGGAGAAGGGAGAAACAGCCCCGAGATGACTACAGTTGACGCTATGAGATAGGTACGTGCAGTGTATTATTAGTCTCTAATTTATTTGAAATTTTTCATAATGAAAAGTTTCTTTCCCTTTTCAAAAATAGAATGTCCAGCAGTTTTGAGAGATCTGCTCTCTGACCAAACACTCAACACCTTGAATGACACCTTTGACATTCAATAATTCCTGTAAATTAACAACAATACTGTGTTTGAAAGCTTAGTCACAACTGTCATAAGGTTGATATTCCTACAATGTGACAAACTATCGCCATCCCTGCTTAGACCAAAGCTTCTTTGACCTAAGAAATATACTATGACCAGAGATACCCTGAGAAGGACTTTTCCATGAGTGCACACACAACACACACACCCCTCTAGCATGGATGGAAGAGATAGGAGAAGGGCATCATAAGGACAATTATAAATTCCAACACCCTCCTTTCACCACCAAATCCTCCTGTGGGAATCCTTAACCCTAGAGAAACACGTCTGTGTTTCAGAGAGCCGTAACACAAACAGCATTGTCAAGAGGTTTAATCCAACCATCAGCTTGCTGTGGCAAATAGGACATGGTGGCATGCGCAATAGTCATCACCGGCTGTCCGTCTACCCTCAGGCCATGGATCTCGGTGCTGACCTGTTTCTCGCTTCTCACTTTTCACTGCTCTGTATCCTGAGGGTCGTCTGCTTGACCTTCCTGAGGGTACTGACGCAGCGGCGATTTCAATGCACAGAGAGATACTCCACTGTTGCTAATGAGTCTCCCGCTTCTGCAGAGAGAATTTTCTTAGTGACTGCTGCCTGCGAAGCTGCGCTGTTTAAACAAAGGGCAATAAATGAACATTCTCACTTAGTTATGGCTATTTTCAGTAATTACAGCGTGTTGGGCCAGTATGTGGTTCAGTCGTACAGGGCTTGCTTAACACCCACGAGGCCCTCAGTTCAATCCCAGGACTGCAAATAATAGTAATAACAACAGCACATTGATTAATAATACAAAGTGCCATAGAAGTTAATCCTATTACAAAGGATGGGTGATAATTGATTCATGGAAGCAGTTAATCATGTTTCTCAATTCTTTATCATCATCGACCTCTTTTACTGAAAATGGGACACGGTGGGAAAGGCAGACTCGCTTATTTGCTGGTCAACAATGAACCAATGTATGCTACCGACACATACCCAGTGCATGGTCCTGGCCTGGAAAAAAAATCTATAGAAGACAATGTTGGGAAAATTGGTGAGATTTGACGTCCTGTAAATAATACTATTGTGTCAATGTTTAATTTCCGGAAAGGCATACCATGGTTCTTTGTACAACTCTTTAAATTACTCCGAAAGCTTGAAATTATTTAAAAGTGCAAAATTTTAAAAAGGGTTGAGAAATCTGAGAGCCAGGCACTGCTGGCCCCAGAAGATAGTGTTTCTGGGTAGTGGCTCCTCCCCGCGGTGGGTCAGCTGAGGACAGTGTGTGCGGAGAGCAGCACAGAGCCCGGCCTGCGCATGGCAGAGTATTATGCAGCCGAGGAAGAAGTGATTGCTGTAAGCAGGGTGAGCAGTGGCTGGAAAGTGAGAGCCGTCAGCACTCTCTTAGGCCAGATGCCTGGGGACTTTTACTACCAAAACAAAATAACAGCAATCAGAAAAAAAATACTCTGTACAATTTAATCTTTATTTTTACAGGATTTGGCAGGAGCCATAAGGTCTAGAACAGTAGGCCTTTGGGAGAATTTTGTTATTTGTTAAAATGGTCTGGACACTAGTTATTATTCTTTCTCTCCCTTTGAAATGGGAATGGAAAGTCTCCTGATAAATGGCAGAAGCATCGTCCAGATTCTCGTAGCAATCCTATCAGATCCTTCTGTGCTCTGGCCCCACAGAGGACTCCTGAAATGGACCCTCCCGAGAGGCAGACTCTCGGCTTCCTGAGCTGGGGGAACACACTGGCCATGCACCTGCTGGTAACAGAACGAAGTTTCAATTGAAAAGCGTTATCTAAACGGTATTTCAAATATTACAAATTTACCACCTTTAGAAAAGACATGGAGTTTCTGCACGTGGAGTTTATTCTTTGCTATTTTACAAGTTGCATATTTTCAAAGTTGACTTCTGCCAAACACAGGTTGAACATCCCTAATCCAATTCCAAACCCCCAAATGCTCCAAAACTTGAAATTTTTTGATTGCAGACACAATGCCTCAAGTGGACAGTTCTGTGACAGTCCAGACAAGTATAGGCACACTAAAAATACTGTACAAAATTACCTTCAGGCTATGTGTACAAGGCATATAGGAAACATAAATGAATTTCGTGCTTAGGCTTGGGTGCCATCCCCCAGATATCTCACTATGTCTAGGCAAATATTCCAAAATCCCCCCAAATCTAAAACACTTCTGGTCCCAGGCATTTTGGATAAATGACCTTCATGTTCACAAAACAGTACAACAGACAGCCAGGCTACCATAACGTAATGTAAGCTGAATTTAAATTTAAAAAATTTAATTGTAGTAAAATACACATCACCTAAAATTTGCTCTTGCAACCATTTTTAAGTGGACAGTTCAGCACTGTTAATTGTATTCAGATTGTTATGCAGCCAATGTCCAGAACTTTCTCATTTTGAAACATTGTAGCTCTGTACTGCTAAACAATAGCTCCTCTTTTTTCTCCTTGGTCCCTGGCAACCACCACTCTGCCCTCTGCCTCCATGGATATGACTACACTAGATAGCTCATCTAAGTGGAATCATATAGCGTTTGTCCTCTTGTGGCTGGCTTATTCCACTCAGCATAGTATTCTCCAGGTGCATCCATGTTGCAGCCTCAGAGTTCCTTTCTGTTCAAGGTTGAACAATATTCCATTGTGTGTGTTTACCATATTTAATCTATCCACTCATCTGTCCATGGACACCTGGGCTGCCCCCACTCCCTGGCTATTGTGAATAAGGCTGCCATGAACATGGGTGTACGATACTTCTTCAAGACCCTGCTCTCAGTTCTTCTGGATATGTATGGAGACATGGAGTTGCTACATCCTATGGTAGCTCTGATTTTAATTTTTGGAGGAATAGCCATAATGTCTTTGACAGCAGCTGTACCATTTTACATCCCTGACAACAGTGCATAAGGGTTGGAAATTCTCCATCTCCTCATCAACATTTATTATGTCCTAGATTTTTGGTAGTAGTTCCCCTAATAGGTATGAGGTTAAAATTTTGTTTGCCACTTAATCGTACAATAAAAGACTGGTTCAGTGGATGAAATACCTGGAATGCATGCAACAGTGAGGAAGGTATGATCTTAGGAAGGAATGTCCTTTTCCTATTAGTATTTAGCAACGCATCAGCCATACTGGAGAAATGAGACCGAACAAAGCTGGAGAGAGCAGCGAGGAGCCTATTGCAGCCACTGAGCTGGGAGTGATGGGCAGGCAGACAGCAGCAGGGTCCAGGGAAGGATGCAGATGCTAGAGCTATGTCACAGGTAAAACGCACAGGGTTCTCCCAGCGACTCTGTAGTGCACACAAAGCAGAGAGAGGACTTGGTGGCAGTCCCGAGCCTCCACATGCAGATGACAGGGAGTGGATGGCACTTGAAGAACAAAGGGAAGGAGCAGGGGCTGGCATGAGGATGGTGCTGCAGCACAGCCCAGGAGGGAAGTGGTGCTGAGGGCAGAGGTGAGACAGAATGCGGACTTCCAGTGACACCAAAGCTGATAAACGGGGACTCGGGGCTCTTGCTAGAAGAAAGGAGTATTTGTGAAGCCTTTACACACAGGTGTGCTGCCAAATATTTCACCCTGAGCAAAGCCAAAAACCCTCCCCAACTTTGACTGAAACTTTACAGCAAGGGGCATAAAATCACAAGTCCTGGGCCGGCCCCATGGGCAGGGCTCCATCACTACAGTTTGGGATTAAAAATGTCCCCCAAAAGCCATGTCCTAAGGGCTTGGTTGCCTGCTGCTGGGCTTTTGCAGGTGACTGGATCCTGAGAGCTCTAATTTCATTAGTGGGTCATTCCACTGATGGGTTCATAATTTGATGGCTTTGCTGGGAAAACTTAAGAGGTAGAAACTTAGATAAGGTGGTGCTTAGCTGAAGGCAGTAGGTCCTGAGAGCATGACTTTGGGAGCCATGCCTTTCCCCTAGCTCTTTCCTCACTGGTTCTCTCAGTCTGCTTTCAGCTGCCATATGGTGAGCAGCTCTCCTTTGTCAAACTCTTCTTCCATTATGTGCCACCTAATCATAGGCCAGAAAGAGTGAAGCCAGGTAACCATGGACTGAAACTCTGAAACCATGAGTCAAAAAAAAAAAACTTTCCTCCTCTTAATTTTTCTCGCAGGTATTTTGTTAACCAGTAGGTGACTCTTAGCTCATCACTTTGCAAAATGAACTTCCTTTGTCATGAGGGGAGCTGTGGCTTCAGACAAATGAAAGCAATACAAGTCTCCAGCTACTGCTTGTAGGTCAGCTCTGCCTCCATATTGCACTTAAGCAAAAATAATTGTACATTCCCCAACTGCAGAGCAATGATTATTATAAGTCATACAGATGACATATAAAATACTTGAAAGAATATTTTCAAAGCTGAAAATGCACCCCACTTTAGGTGCATATAATGTTCTGTCAACCCAATATGGAAACAGTGATTCTCTTGCAGAGTATCATTAGGTGATAAAGTCAATGTGTTTCAGTCCTTGTAGTAGGAAAGAATATAATGTACGAAATTATCCAAATCCTGAGCATTTTGCTTTTAATCAGCACACCACCAAGTTTACATTTCTATTGCATTAACTATCCCTGACCTATGTATCGCACATAATGAATTGACAAAGTTGTGTTAAAAAAAAAATCTATCTGGGTGTACACACATGCAGACACATTTAGTTTTGATTCTCCTTGACCTACTCTTCCCTGATGGTGATATGTTGATCTACTCCTACATTCCCCAACACAGCATTTGGTTTCAGTCACACGTCTTTTATTAAAGTTAATGGGGTCTGTGCCCTCAAAGTCTGGGAATTCATGGCTCCAAAATTCCCTGAGGAAATGGAGTGCTGGTACCAGATTTAATAGTATGAGCAACACATTGCAAGGTGTAATATTCTGGACCAGATCTGAGGAGTCCTAACCTTGGTGACTTACAGTATTATCCATCCCCCCCAAAGAGACTTTCCCTGACTATTTTGCATTTAAGATGGTAGCATATTGTTTTAGCTCATTTGTGCTGCTATAATAGAACACCTGATCGGAGGTATTTATAAAGAACAGAAATTTATTTTTCATGGTTTTGGAGGCTGGGATGTCCAAGCTTAAAATGCCTTGCATACTGTGTCCTCATATGGCAGAGGGTAGAAGGGCACAACAAACAGGCCAATCTCCCTCACTCAAGCCCTTTTATAATGGCAATAATATATTTATGAGGAAACACCTCCCAAAAGCCCTACCTCCCAACACCATTGAAATAGGAATTATGTTTCCAGCACATGAACTTTAGGACCCCACTTGGACCATAGCACATATTAAAAGAGGTGGGTTAAGAACGTGTGTGTGTTGGGGTGTAATCTGGAAAGGGATACGTGTTCCATGTGCCAGGACTCATGTGCTGGAGCCTGCAGCCTTGAGGGACGAAATGGAGTAGAGAGAGGTCTCACGGTTACTAGTATCAGCCTCATCCAAAGAGCTCTGGGAAAATTAAGACTCAGACAGTAGACAGAAATCACCTTCTGCCCAGAAAAGGCATACATGGGGTTTTCCCATTTCTTCTTACAAAGAGGGTACGGGTAGGGAGGGAAACCAAAGCTGCAATTTAAAGAATATATGAATGTGTGTGTGTGTGTGTGTGTGTGTGTGTGTGTGTGTGTGTGTATGTTTCTACACATCTAAGGGGGAAAAAGTCATCTAAAATATATATCAATATTCTTGAAGGAAAAACACAGTGACTTTAGTTGACAATACCTATATTAGTAATAACAGATACCTGTGTAATTTAAATTTTTCCTTAATCCTTTCTTATTTGTATCTTCCTTTTTCCTCTGGCAAATCTATTCAATTCTCCAGAAAGCAGTTGTTGCGAGCCTACCATGTGTGGCCAGGTGCTGCTCAGGCCTGGCATGGAGTGGTGGGCAAGCCAGGCGGCTTCTTCTCACAGAGCTCATGTTCAGAGAGGGAGACAGACCGGTAGTGGAGTAAACAGGGAAAATTTTCTCCAGAGAGCAGGGCTAGGCTGAGAACTCAAACGCAGTTCTAATAATTATGCTGAAAGAGAATGGTTGGTTAGCATATTTGAAAGGGTGGACAGGCCTGCCTGAGGAGAAGCCAGTAGGGCCAAAGTGAGGAGAAGGGCACGCTGGGTAGGACACAGGGCAGGGCCCAGGTAAGACCAAGGGCACGCCAGCCATGCCCAATGTGGTGGTTAGGTCTTGCATTCTTCCTCGAGCTGGCTCTGAGAGAAGAGGACACTTGTAAAAGTCCTATGGCATTCCAGTGACAGTATCAGAGTAAGAACCAGTTCCTCCCCTCCCTGCCCTTCAAACTGGCCCTAAATGGCCAGGCCACCTCTCTCTCTCTGTTGTGTGTCTGCATGTGCATTTCTTTTTTTTGGTGTCAAGTCAGTTTTCTTAGTTTGCCTTCTTTTTTGGCTCCTGTCTTTAGCTCCTATTTGCCGTGCCTTCTTTCAAGCCAAAATTTAAGATCTTGTCTTGCGCTCACAGTTCCAGATCACCTGTCTTGCCTGTGTCAACATGTCCATCTAGCTCTTTCACATCAAAATTCAGCTCTTGGGGAATCCTCGCCCTAAAAAGATAAATCATGGTCCAAATAGATGATCATAGCGGTGAATAGTGGCTGTTAACACCAAGAAAAAGAGAGTTGAGGAACCCACATGTCCGTGAATGGTAGAATAGATAAACTGCAGAGTAGTCACATCATGGAATATTGTATAGCAATGAAAATGAACAAAATAGTCCCACAACCAATAATACGGATGAGTTTCACAAGCATAAATTTGAACAAAGGGGTCCAGTCATTTGCCACGCTGCTGTGGGATGCTGAGCCTGTCCAGGTTTCACCCAGTCTGATGCCACTTCGGTATACATGGTCCTTTCTCTTGCCGTCTGCTCATCTTGCCTGTGGCATCTACCGCCCCCCCTCGCCTGGGGGAGGGATTACAAGACCCTTTTTATGGATTGAGGCCTTGAGGGCTGGAGTGGAGGGCACTTCCTCAAGAGCACAAAGTGAGCAAACAACTCAGAGTCAGGACTGATGTCCAGGCTAAGATAATTGGTCCTGCCCTCTTTGCACGAGGCCATGAGCATAGAACTGACTTGGGAGAGGCCTTCCAATGAAAGGAGCACAATGTCATTAAATCCGCCATGGGACTCAGTGTGCAGATGCACTGTCCTATCCCAGTTTTCCCTGGGGATGGACTCTCTCTTCCTCTCTCTGTCTTTCTGTCTCTGTCTCTGTCTCTCCCCCCACCCCCCGCCACAGTACTGGGAGGATTGAACCCAGGTCCTTGCCACTGAGCTAAATCCCCAGCCCTATTTTATTTTTTGAGACAGGCTCTCCTAAGTTGCCCAGGCTGCGCTCAAACTTATGATCCTCCTGCCTCAGCCTCCCAGAGTTCTGAGACTACAGGCATGAGCCACCATACCTGGCTAGGTTTGCAAGACAGGAGGCATCATTCCAGAAAGAAAAATACCACTTGGAAAAGAATTCAGTGTAACCTCTGTAAATCTCATCACACAAAAGGGCAGCTTGTTTGGAGAGCTTAGAAGGCAAGTTGCAAAATCCACACAACCATGGAAGTGGCGTGTTAGAAGTGCATTAGGACAGCTGGGGGAACGGGGATAACAAGAAGTGTTTACACGCTTTTCTTATAGATGTCTCGGTAACCATCGTTTCTTGGTCACCTGGCTAAGGTTGGTAGCTACGGTTGCTCCTCAGCTGAGCCCCCAAGTCCGGTGGGCCGAGAGTGCTGCACTGCCTCCCGCACCGCTCTCCTGCTTCTGCCTTCTCGCGCCATCCTCTCCACGCCTCAGCTTTCTGTCTGGTCTCCTTCCCAGCTCCCTGCGAACCAGGCATATAACTCCCGCACATTCGGCTCGAGGCCTCCTAGTGATAGCAACAAAACAGCTCAGCTGGAGTGACTGCTTCTCTGGCATGGTGACTCTGTAGGTGGCAGCTCTATGTCTATCTCTCGAGGTGAGTTTAGGCTTCCTCTCCTCTGGCAGGGAAAACAGAGGAGGCACTTCAGAGTCCATCAGTCCTCCAGGCTGTGGCTGCTTCCTGCCCACTTTATGACAGGCCTTGCTGTGCACACTGACCCTCTGTGCAGTGCCCAGCCCGGCCTGTCCGGTTGTCGCCCAGAACTCTCTCCATGCCTTGGCCAAGCTCGGCTGAGAGTGTTCCCGCCTCCCCACGAGCTCACTCCCTTCCGTCTGCCTGCAACACCCGACCCTCTTTCTTTCCCAAATCGACTTTAGGCCTAAGTTCAACTCTTGTGAACCCTGTCTGCCTTCTTCCTAACCATACCCAGAGGATTTCACCTGCAGGCCTCAGCCACTTCTCATTCCACCTCATGGTTTTGTGTCAAGAGCAAAGATGGTGACTGTTCCAGCTCTGAGACTCCAGTAGTGCGATATGAGCATCTGTTCACGGCTTCCTGCACTCAACACATTTATTGTCACTGTTTCAGAAAGGGCTTCCTTGACCATCCTGTCTAAAATGGACTTCCACACTTCTGAGTCAATGCAGCTTACTTGCTTATAATTCATTCACTTGTGAAGCATTTCTCTCTGCCCCTTCAGCGTAACGCCAATCAGTCTTGCTTGCCTTGGTGGCTCAGTCAGTTGTCGTATGAATGCGTCAGTCAAGAAGTGAATGAATGAGCTGGGCACCGTGTCACATGCCTGTAGTCCCAGCTACTTAGGGGGCCAAGGCAGGGAGATCTCTTGAGCTCAGGAATTTGAGGCCCTGTCTCAAAACAACCACCAAAATGTAATTGAAGAAAAGAAATGAATGGACGAAATATACATGTGTTACTTAAAGTCCTCACAGGGCTCACGAAGACCAAGCGGGTTGAGAGCACCAGGTCTCTTGGAGAGGCACCTGTAGCCCCAAGATGTGCTAGATTAGGGTTGTGTGTTACCCAGATTTTGTTACTGTGGCCAAATACCTGAGTTCAAAAACAACTTGAAGGAGGAGCGGTTTTTATTGGCTCAAGGTTCCAGTTCATAGTCAGCTGGTTCCAAGCAGAAACATCATGGTAAAAAGCATGGCAGAGGTAAGCAGCTCACCTTGCAGCAGCCAGGAGGCAGAGTGAGAGAGCCAGAGAGAGAGGACAGGGTGGGGACAGGAGTGTTCCCATCTGAGCCATGCCTCCTGCGACCCACTTCCTCTAGTCTGGCCCCATCTCCTAGCAGCACATTCAGCTGTGAATTCATCAATGGATTAATCCACTGGTGAGGTTTGTTCCCCATGATCCAATCACTTTCCAAAAGCCCCGTCTCTCAACAGGAAACTGCTGGGGAACATTTTGTTTATCGCAACCCTAACAGGCTGTTTGTCCACCACGTACCTCATGCCTTGCCCCTCCTCACTAGCTCACTAGGGGCAGGCTCTGCCCCTGGGAGATGTGGCAATTTTCTGCAAATGCCATGGGATACTTTTCTCCAGAAGCAAAGTCTCAAATGAGATGAACACGTAGGTCCGTAAGAGTTGGGCCCACTCCTCAAGGCCTCACTAGCTTCAAGGAAAAGTGTCAGTCTCATAAAATTTAGGAAGAGTTAACAGAATTTAAGAGCAAGTGAAATGAAACAGCAATGAAGTGCCTACAATGACTGTTCTGTCCCACTTGGCCAGCACCCAGTCCAAACATTATTAAAGAATCAGTGGGCATGAGAAACCCTGGTGGAAGCTGAAAGATTATGCGCTTATTTTGTTTCGTTTTTTTAGAGATGAGATCTCTCTATGTAGCTCAGGCTGACCTTGATTCACTACGTAGCCCAGGCTGACCTTGAACCCACCGTGATCCTCCTGAGTACTGGGATTATGGGCATGCGCCACCATGCTCGTCGTGAAAGGATATGACAAATGCCACTTGGATGGTGTTGGGTGCTGTTTTCCATACTTGCAAAGGCCGACTGGCTTTGGGATTTCAAGCAATTCCAAGTGGACTCTTCCCAGGGTGCAGTGTGTTTGGCATGTGTGAAAATGCTTTTGTGTCCATCACTAGAATGATTTATTATTCATGAAGTGGATTTAAGAGGAGAGGTCCAAATTAAATAGAGATTACACTGATCCCCTTTAAGCATTTTCCACTCATATTGGTATTTTTGTTGTTGCTTGCTTTGTTTCATTTTGGTATATGAGCACCAAACTGAAAACAGCCCTGCCCACAAGTACTGGGATCTATACACCCATGAGGCCGGGAATTCACTGTGCAAAGCAGTCACCCTACCAACAGCTAAATGCCCCCAGTTTCTCCTTGAGTGGGCTCCTCCTCATTCATGGAATCCTTTTGTGTTCCTGTCACTCTTGTGTAAGCAGATGATGAAGGTACCGGCCTAAACACAAATATACACACATTCTCCATGTACCTATTTAGCCCACACCCACTTAACCTGGTTGTTGGTTTCAAGTGAACTTGGTACGAGTGAGCAGAACAAAGGATACAATCCTTCGTGACTCTGCACCCTAACGTAGACAGACTGGTACTTTCCTGGGGTTATAAAACAAAATTCTTTTATATGCTTCCAAGTTACAACTTCCTTTGTGAGTGGTTCTGTTGTTCTTAATGCATTAAGAGCCTGCAAAGTTCCACATGGTCAGTTTGGAGTCACATCTCAGGAAGGCTCCCTAAACATTTCTTCCGAGTGCTGGGAAACTCTGAGCCACAGACCAGTCTGGGCTCCTGCATGGTGGATTTCAGCATCCACATGACGTGCTTTTCAAAGGAGTCCGGACTTTGGCTGGTGACTCCAAAGTGAAGTACCTGGTCTTCGTGCCAGGCCCATGCTACTCTTCCTCACGTCCCGGCATGGGGCACTGCTTTCCTCCTACTGCTAGGAAGTAAAGTCGAGGTAGATGGTGGGTGAACCCCAGAGCACCACCCCCATCATTCCGATGGCCCAGGGGCGGTGCTGTTTTCTAGGTCCTTAAGTAAGAGGTGCCAACAGGAGGAGATTCTGAGATTATGGACAAACCAGGTGCCAATGAGCAGGCAGCAACACCTCATACCTGATACAGATCTTGGAGGTTTGAACCTGTGGAACTTGAAGAGATGAGGGTATGACCCAAAGAAACAGGAGAAAGAGCTGGGGCTGGATCTTTGGAAGGATGATAATAGAAGAAAAGTTGAAAAATAAGGTGTGGCTCACCAAGAGGTGTAGTTTAGACCTCACTGGGTGGAAAATGAGAAAGTGCCTGATGGCAGACCAGGAGAGACCAGGTCATCGGGCAGAGATCCTGGCGGCATTTGTGTAACATGGCTGGGGAGGTGTTAGATTCCCTTTGCTCCGACAAAATACCTGAGAAAATCAATTTAAAAGTAGGAAAGGTTTACTTGGGCCCACTGTTGTAGAGGTTTCAGTCCATGGTTACTTGGCCTCATTGCTTCTGGGGCCTGTGGTGAGGTGGAACATCACAGAGGAAATGCTAGTGGAAGAGGCTGCTCACCTCATGGCAACCAGGAAGTGGGAGGCAAGAGGGAGGGCTGGGGCCCAACATCTGCCCTGAAGGCACACTCCCGAGGACCTAACTTCTTCCCACTCCCCAGCTCCTGGAGGCTCTACCCCTCAATGGCACCACAGGCTGGGGGTTGAGTCATCAGCACAGGGGCCCTTCCACAGGCCCCTTCAGATCCACACTACAGCAGGAGGCAGGATGGAGGTGGGTTGAAAGGCGACTGCAATAATCCCTATCAAAGGCACTGAGGGCCACGCCGGCCCATCGAGCTGGACACAGAGGACAGTGCAAGAGATCAGGAGGCTGGCCAGCTCGGGTTGCAAGGGAGTCTATGGTCAGCAGACATTGCTGCTTCTGTGATGATTCCCCTCACAACTCCCTTACATGCAGAAGGAAGAATTAATTCAAAGACTTACTCAAACTTGGAAAAAATTAAAGATATAGGAAATTTAGTTCATATCCAAAATGTTGGCCCAATGGACCCAAAGAAGAGTGAACCTTTCTGTGTGTATTTAGGCCAGTCGATTTTTAAAAATCAAGGAAGCTGCTTCTGCCCCCTGGTGGCTTTCAGGAAAATTTAACTGAAAGGGCAGAAAGGAAAAGAGACTCACTTCTCTCCTTTGTACCCAAATATCAACTGAGCCAACAGCATGGTGAACAATGAAAAAGGCAGCCCAGAAACCCCCTTCCAGACAAGAGCTCACCTGGCGAGGTCGGGTCACATCCTGTGGCTTCTCTGCTAGGCTGAGCCAGTGGTTCTGCCCTCCTAGCTGGACAGTGGCAGCCACCAAGGTTCCAGCTCAGCTGCCCCCAGCTCTCAGAGCAGTGGCTAAACGTGAGCAGGGAGCAGAGTGTTTCTGACAATATTCAGTCAACAGTTCCACTGGCTCCCCGTCCACTTCAGTTTCCCAGAGACTGGACATTCTGCACGGAGCACAGTTCACTTGTAATGAGGCTGCCCAAAACTATTAAATATAGATCCCCCTTTTTTGGGTAAAAGTTACAAATCTATTTCCAACTATTATCTTCTACCTCACTTTTCTGCCCACTTAGGCAGCATCTCGCAGTACTACATAATGTTACTCTTTTTCCATTCCCCAAAATGTGCATTCGATTTCCTGACCTATTTAATACTGCTCTTCGGCTAACCTGTGTGGCGCTGTGGAAAGCCAATTTGAAGATGCAATGCCTCCTCCAGAATTTGCCGGCATGCGGAATAATGCAGGAGCAGTCGGGGGCAAAATGGAAAAAGTCTAGTCATTATCAGTTAAAGTGTAACTGGATATGGCAACCTACTGAGCGAGGCAATGGGGGCAGCCCATGAAATGTGGCTGGTTTTCCAGATATGCTGTTGTTTGGTTGTCTCCAACAAAACAAGCAAAAATGTGCACAACTGTGCTAAGGCCTCAAATTCATTTTACTCCCCAATTATACCAAGGGGATGGAGAGTGGGGATGCTACTGGAGGAAGGCTCTCTCCTGGGCGCCTGTGAATAATTGTTTATCCGCATCCTATTAGAGAAAGGCAGCCATTAGAAAGTTCTTGCCCTTCCAACATTAGAGTGCTCTTTGTGAATGGCCATTTAAAATGAATTCTAATTCCACGGTTTTGAAGACCTGTTTTAAATACTGTGAATTTTGCAGACAACTGTAATTTATCTCCAGTAATAGACCTTTTTGTTGCCTTAACAATTTCAAGTGGAAATATTTAAATTGCATTGTACATTTTCTTGGAGTCTACTGAATGAACTTTAACCATTTCCTTGACAGGTCGGCACTGACATTGCCGATGTCAGCTGTTCAACTGCCTAGAAATGAAGGTGGGCTGTTGAGATGTTTAGGGTTCCCAGTCTTGGGCTGGGTTACTGTCTTTTTTCTTTTTCTGAACTGTTTTGTTAAAGCTTGACTTTGACCACCTTTCTCTTGGCCGATACCGGTTTTGGGCAAGGTTTAACGGGCTGAAGAACAGTAGTGCAGCCAGGCCGTGTGCCGAGTCACGTACACCAGCAAACCTTATGCCTCCTACCGGTTGGCCACCAGCCAGCCCCTGCCACTCCTGAAGAGCTGAGGAAGCTGAGGTTTACTGACCTCTAGCACTTGTCTAAGGTCACAGATAGTAAGTGACCTGGGACTAGAATACGGTCTAGGTTGCCTTTAAGACCAGGTCCTCCCTCATATTCTTTCCTTTTTAAAAGGTTAATCAATGATGCAGTTGCTAGTGGCACGTGGTTAGAAGGTTGCTGCAGGTCTAATGTCAGGATTTCCCACCCACAAGCACCAGGATATGATGTGTGCCCTTCTGTTAGGATGTCAGTTCCAACTCACTTTATCCTCTTACTATGCCACTAAAAATTTCTTTGGCGATGCAGCTCCACGAAGCACACCCTACACCACATGCCCATGCGGCTCTCGCTTACGTTAGGAATGAACTGCAGAGCAGATTCTAGGTGACTCCAGCTGCTAAGAGGCAATTTTGTTTCCTTCCCTTCTGAGACTATCTATGTTCCAGATGGTGAAGTAGCTAGACAACCAGCCTACAGATAAGCAAGGTCTACAATTCACCACACACCAATAACGCCGACACATAGCAGTTCCCATCTTTTAACACAGGCAACACCTGAGCAATAGAAATGATGAATGCACGGGATATAATAGTCAATTGCTCTCCAGACTTTCCCACTAAACAGGATTCCTTTATTTCCACACTTTCCCAACAGATATGTCAGGGACATTATCAGAAATACTAATTAGTGCATGCATAAAACCACCAGCTGCTACAGATGCAGACGCTTTAATTGCACTTGGGTACATTCTGATTATTTTCCTGGTTTTCTTAGGTAAATGATTAATGGAATCGTGTTAAGTCACAGCATGGCTCTCAACAACCAGAGGAAACCCAGGGAGATGTCTAGCCTTCTAGAGTCTTCTTCCTTTCTTAGAGCCACCTCTCATGATGCAAAGGGCCACTCCCAGAGCCACCATGCAGCACTACAGGGCCACTGAGCTCTGTGGATCTTTAGATCTTCCATGCTACATCCCATCCAACTTCTGATGAAGTGAGTCCAAACTGACCTCTCTACAAGTAACATACCTCCACAGATATTCCCCAAGATTGCTGTAGTAAGGACCTCGACACAGTTTTGGTTGAAAGTAAGCTGTACTGGGGGGAGGGAACCCCAAACTAATAATAAAAATTCTCTTTAAAAATACAATAAATTGAAAGATCTTTAAAAGGCAGGGCTGTGCACTCACTAACCTGTCTTCTGGGCTGATTTACTCATGGAATTATCCACCAGCTCTATATTACAGAATTTAAGAGAGATGTAATGAGGACTTCTTTTTTTGGGTGGAGGGATGTACTGGGGATTGAACTTAGGGCCTTCAGCCTGCCAGGCAAGCACTCTACCACTGAGCTATATCACCAACCCTGAGGAATTTTTTTTTCTTCCCACTTATCTTCTGCAGAGTTGGGTCTCTGCAGATTTAGGGGGAGATTTCTTTTGGGAGATGCATGTAAATCTTTTTATTTCTATAGATTCAGAGATTGTTATTGATAAACTTATAAGGATTTTTTTCTATTTGATTAAAATAAACTTGTAACTAGAACTACTAGAAATCTGGAAGGCCATTTCATATTTAAAAGTGGAACTTTAATAGCAGGGATTACGTACACATATTTTGGAATTAATTCTTCAGTAATTCACACTATTCTTTAATGAAATCTTATCTCTGTATAGTCCTTAAATCATTAACCATAGGAATGGTAGTTACCCCTGGAAAGTGATACATCAAATGGTACTAAAATGAGAAACTACAAATTCAAACATATGCAGATAACTGTAATTTATCTAGTAATACAAACTTTTTCATTGCTTTAATAATTCTAGTGGAAGTGTTTAAATTGTATAAAGATAGAGCTTAAAATCAAAGATGGAACTATAATGCAAAATAGAAATTACAATGAGAAAACAAAAAACATTGAAAGAAGTTGTCCAGATTTCTGCTGTTATGTTCCACGGTGTTTTACTACAAAGAAATCTAAGAGAGATATCAAAGCATGACACATTTCAATTTTTAAAATCGACTCTGCAGCACTGTCCAAGAGAACTCACTGTGATGGTGGAAGTATTATGTATGTACACTGTGCATGTGGTAGCTGTTGTGGGTTGCACTATGTCCCCTAAAGGACACGCGAAAGTCCTAACCCTAGATGTTTGGATGTGACGTTATTTGAAATTAGAATTTCTTGCACATGTACTAAAGTGAGGTCACACTGGATTAGGTTGTGGGCTCTAAATCCAACATGACTAGTGTCCTTTTGAGAAGATGACACAGAAACACTGAGAGGTGGAAGGCAGGCAGCAGACCACATGCACACGGAAGCACAAACTGAGCAGCAAACTTCAAGTGCCAAGCGCCATCTCAGACAGTCAGCAGCGGCCGCAGCTCAGGAGAGGCAAGTGGAAATCTCTCCCAGACCCTTTGGTGCGCAGGGCCCTGCTGATGCCTCCATTTGAGATTTCCAGCCTCTAGAATTGAGAGTAAATTGAAATTCATCTCTTAAGTCCTAAAGGTTGTGTCATTTGTTACCAGAAATTGACACATGGATACACAGCATTTGACACATGGTTGGTGAGGCTGTGGAACAAAATTTTAATTTTAAATAGACACAAGTGACTGATCGCTACTTTCTTGGACAGGGCAGTTCTATCAGTTTGTGTGACTCCTACCATAGACTTATAAATCCAAACCATTTATCAAGTTAATTCTTTGAATCAAAACTAAGAATCAATCATAGTTTTACTGACCTCCAAGCATATACTTTCACTATGTATACACATGTATTATTTGATTTAAAAGTTAATAAAATAACTCATCAGCAACTTCCAAATTCAGTCTGGCTCTTTGGATATTTTAATATGCACTGCACAAACACATAAAACTATCTACATATAACTGAGCTAAAAGCCTTAAGCTCTGAATTGACAAAACTAAAATGTTCTTATTTCATGATCAAAAAGTTCCATTAGCTGAGAGATGCCATTCAGATTCACTGAATACTGAATTAACAAAGTGTGATGAATTGGACTTCATGAAGAATTCATGAGCTCTCATTTAACGCTAATTAAATTTTTAAAAAGGCCTATGTTAAATGATTTTAAGACCCTGGCTCAGACTGACAACCATGAAAAATTAAAGTTCAGAAGAAAATTCAATCCCAAATCACATAGTTGAATTATACAAGTTAGGAGTGCATTTAAGAGTCTTTTCTTATAATGAATTGCTGTAGCCTGTAACATTACAACAAATTTTAAAAATCACTTTTTTTATATCCTTTGATCATTAAACAAAACTGTGCTAGCCACTAATAGTCTGCTTTAGACATGCCAGACAAATGAAGGATGCCACCATCTCTAAGGTAGCTTGAACCGCATACTTCTGAGTGTTGCTGCAAACTCTACATAAGATTTGCTATACTATTTTTTAAAAATAGCACTTTTATTTGGAATTGCAGATGAAGAAATGTGTTGAGGAAACCAAGCTATTTTTAAAGTCTAAAAACTAAGAATTTAGGAAACAACGTTACCTAGCAACTTTAATTCTTGGTAAAACTGAAATAGTTAATGGGATACTTTATGAATAAGTCAAAAGACATCAACTCTGACAACTAGACTGGATGTAAAAGTAGTGCAAATTTACTTAATTCTCAAAACAAACAGACAATACACTTTAAAAATTCAGCTAAGTTAGTAGCAGTGATATGGTTACCCACCCTTTCCGCTAAACTCAATTTAAAGACCCGTTTCCTAAAGAACCAGCAATTCAGAACCTTGATTTCTATTAAATAACCATAAACTTTGAGACATTTTGTTGAAAATTTTAGAGGTGTATAAACTTAATTATAGAAGAATATTGAGTGGAAGTGACAATGAGAGGACAGGAACTAAGTCTTTTTTTAAAAGCCACAAGTATCTGAACTTTGAGGTACAGAGCAAATTCCTACTGCACAGTGAAAAGCAAAGAGAAATGGGAATGAGCAGTAAGAATAATGTCACTAAGTGTCTCAGTTTGTTCGGGCTGTCGGAACAGAAAACATGAGTGGGTTAAACACAATAGAAAATTTTCAATTTTGGAGGCTGAGAAATCCAACATCGAGGTCCTCATCACTTTGGTATCTGGGGAGAGTTCACTTTCTGCCTCATACATAATGACCTCTTGCTGTGTCTTTACATGATGGAAGGGGCAAGAGAGCGCTCCAAGGCCTCTTTTCAAAGGGAACTCAGCCCATCTATGAGGGCTCCGGCCCTATGATGCAAGTACTCCCACAGGCACCACCTTCTAAAACCATCACAGCGAAGGATTTCCGGATCATAAATTCTAGAGAACACATTCAGTCTACTGTGTCACTATGTGTTTCAAGAAAATGATTTTTTAAAAATACCTGCTAATAAAGGAGGTGGCTAGGATATTACAGTAACATACAGTATGTACTATAGTTCACTTTATGCAGTTGCAACTTAATGCTGCGATGTCTGTTTACATTTCTGTTATATGTAAATGGTACCATGTATTATGGTAAGTTTATGTAAATTTGGATGAATTTTAATTTTTATAATTTAAAAAATCCTGCTAATGCTGGTAAACTAGGTCAAAATATTAAGCTCTCTTTCCCAAAAGATAGTAGATATGTTGAAATACTATGCAGGCATTACAATGATTATGTTTTATTTATTTTCATGTTCACAATATATTTAGATGTTCACAATATATCAGATGAAAAATATGAAATAATACATGTTATGATCTCATTTCTTTGAAAAAAAAGACATACATATAATTAGGTAGAAAAAAGCTTGAAAGGATATACACTAAACTGTGAGTGGTAGTAGTAGTAGTAAAATGATGAGAATAGGATTTTTATTTTCTTGGGTATTTTTCCTATATTGTCTAAATGTTTTCTGATGAACACTGTCAATTTCAGTTTTTGTTTTTTTTGGGTTGAGACAGGGTCTTGCTACATGGTTAAGGCTAGCCTTGAACTCACTATGTAAGCCCAGGCCGGACTTGAATTTTGGATAATCCTCCGGCCTCAGCCTCCCAGAGTGCTGGAATTACGGCATGCACCACACCAGACATGTCCATTTCAAATCAGGAAAACAATAACCATATGTCCATTCTAGAAAGAAAGTGTTGCCAGGAATTAAAATTAATATTTAAATAGCTTAGAAATACAATTTATTTTGTCACCAACCTACTGGGGTCCTTTTTATTATAAAGAGACAAAATACTAGTACTTATATTCCATCAACATACTTTGTGGACTACTAAGAACGATTTAAGCACATTTTTGCTATATATTTTTGAAAATTCCTCTCTAAGCTTCATAAAACTGTATTTTTCCTGGGTAAATCTCTCTTAGCAAAAAAAAAAAAAAAAAAAAAAAACCAAAAACCAAAAAAAAAAAAAAAAACACCTATTCCCTAATTCATCTTGTGAAAATCCAGACAATTTGCTTAAAAGTGAGATTTATTTTATCCTGAGAAAGTAAACCACCATACTTAGACTTAGGAATCCAAATGGTCTAGAGCTTCAATTACTGAAAATTAAACTTCTATAGCCAATGTTTTACCTGTTTGTTGGTCACTGCAGGTGAAATACAGGAAAGAATTTAAAAGATGAAAATATGTTTTTAGAGTAATGACCAGCAAGAGTCACTGCAGACTGAAATTGCTTTATTTTTTTCAATCTGAGCTTTATCAAATGGACTGTTCAAAAAGCATACACAGGAGCAAAAAAAAAAAAAAATCACATGTAATCAAACTTGTTTTGTCTTAGTCACTGGTTTTCTTTAGAAAAATATGAATTTGAATAACTTGTAATTCAAACATTTCCCAACTGTTTCCACTTTAAATTAGCAATAACAGATTCATTTACCAGTTTCTATTCTTACTTTTATTCATACTGAAATAATACAATGTCTATAAAAATCAAACCAGTGACTGCTCAAAAATCTGGAAAGGTTCTTTTACATAAGCTTTTGATATGTTAAGAAATGACACAAAACTGGTATTTGCAAAGTGAATGAAAAATAAGAAAACAGTAATAATTTCTTATCTAAATAATGTCAATTAAATGAATAATATATTCATCTGATAATAGCCTCTTTTAGAATATAAAAAAGTGCTCATATTACATTTAACAAAAATAAGATAACTAAGACCTCACAGAACTGAAATAATTTAAGTAAAGATGGCAGCCTGGGGAATCGAAATTATGTATTTGCTCCCAAGCCATAGAGGCAGGTTTGAATTTATTCAAATCAGAAGGAAAAAATAAAACACTTAAGTTTGCAAATGCAGCTTCCTGCCTTGAAAAGATATAAACTGCCTTTGTAAAAGGTCTCATATGTTTTCCTTTCAAAGAAAGCCATTACTGTGAAATCAGGTTTCTTGGCTAGACTGCTCATCAATTGACAAAGCTGGACCGCTTTTGGTGAGTGTCCTTCTCTAGCCACTATCAACATTCCTTCAGTGAGGGCTTGAAAGAACAAGTAAGACACTTGGACTATTAGGATCTACACGCTATTCTTGAAAAACCCTTTCACATGAAAATAGCAATTGGGTAGGAGAATTTTCACACCCAAGTAACTGTGCCTTCACTTGCACCAATCTAGAAAGCCACCCTAGGGACAGGGCCTCAGTGCACAGGAGACGGTCATTTTCTTCTGAAGGAAACCAAAACCAAGACCAAATTCTGCAGGAAGAAACCAGAGTTGTGGCAAGACGCTAGATTCAGGTTTCCTCTCCATCTTTATGAATACTCTTCTAGGTGTTAATCACAAAGATGAAAGCCAGATGAAATGCAGTTGACGTCAACCTGGACATCCAATGTCAAAGCTCCAAGCACAGACCAATCCTACTTATTTTAATAATGCTGAGAGTATTTATCACTCTCTCTGCAATCTTTATTTTGAAATTTCTCTCAAATTTTAGATATATCCATAACTTATTATTGAGGAAACAAAACAGAATGTACAGCTTAATTTTATTTATATTAAAATGGTGACGGATGTCATTAATAGTCCTCTTTTTCTTTCTCTGGGTATGGTATGATTTCAGATTACTTTTACTCTTGCTTATAGTGAGTAATTCCCAGTTACCAAAGTTTTTGGCACATGGCCAGTGTCTCTTTCTTTCATGGAATGAATATACACAGTTTACACTGATGTTCAATTTACAGACATTTCCTTTTTTAGATCTTTGTTTTATGATCCTTCCATCTATTCTAACAAAGGAAAGGTTACTGGTTAATGTTTTACTGAAATTCAGTACCTTTTGCAAAAAAGTTCAAAATCAGTACAGGATTCAAGCCACTAAATTTTATAGTACAGTTTTTAAAAAGATAAATCAATAAAAAAACATAAGAATGGATAAAATGGGAACTACAATGGAGTAGGTGGCTGAGCAGCTGGCAGCAGAAGGAACCAAATGAGAAAGACAGTGTAAGAAAATAGTCTCCTCCTCTGCTCTTCATCCTGTTTCCAACACAGCTGGACAGTAACCAGGCCCTGACACGGCTGGGTCTACTCTTGCGGCCAGCCCAGGGCTGCAGCCTGCTAGGCAGGTGTCTGCTGAACGAATGAAGGTTCCACAAAGGGACAGGGAAAGCGGGGTTCAGCTTTGCTTCCCATTCAGAAGGGTAGCACCTATTCTCTGACTCTCAATCAAAAGACTAGAAAACAATTGCCTCACCTCTTGCCCTGGGTCAGAATGACCCTACTGACTTACATGTGATTTGTGGCAGAGCTACAAAAGCAGTCAGATATTAACTTGTTTTCATCAATAACCAAAGACAAGTATCCTGAATTCTAAGGAATGAAAAATTGGTGCCTATTTCTTTTGGAGGGGGCTTAGGTCACGGAGCGCTTAGTATTTTTCTTTAAAACACTTTGTTCCTTAGATTTTTAGAAATAGAGCAAATAATATATCACTGGAGTAATTATACATTTTATTGTCCAAACTGAGATCCTTTTGAAAGTAAATGGCAGCACTAGTAGCAATTATTTTAGGGAAAAAATGATACCAAGATGACAGACATGAACAGGACCTCCTGGACAAGTGGACACCCAATACAAACACAAGATCACTCTGTTATGTTTGTATTTTCTTTTTCCAATTCTCTATTAAAGTATACAACATAACATTTGGCAGTAATTTATACTGAACACTGAATGACAGACAGCACGGCTTTGCTCTCTAGTGAAGATGTATTTTCTAAGTAGTAAAACACTTTCCACCTTCTTTCCTTCCCAGGATAAACCACTGTCTTAATGGATCTGAGGAAAGTCTGCTTCAATTTCTCTAATAGAACAAAAATAGCACGACTGTGATTAAATTAGAGTTCCATCTTAATTTTACTTCTCAAAATATTAGAGAGAAGTTTAGCACATTTTGCTCTATAAACTTCCCAAGTGACAAACCCCAATTATGGACCTAGGTCATGTATCTTTAAAATCTTTATATTAACCATGAGAGTCTCACAAACACATTGCCACAAAATATTTTAGAAAAGCTGTACAACAGTGAAACTGAGAAGGTCTACTTCACGGGTGGCTGCAGCCTCCGCCCAGGCACAGGGCTCAAGGCACAGGGAAGCAGCTCGCACTTCAGTTTCTGAAGAGCAGCATCCGCTCAGAGCACGCCTGTCCCACCAGGCTTGCATACTGCAGCACGGCGGCCTCCTCACTTGGGTCTTTTTGGTATTTCTTATAAACACCATAAGGCATGATGGCTTTCTTGTGAAACACCCGCACTCGGTCAAGTTCCTTACTGCGACCTTGATCCACTGCAATGACAAAACATGCTGATCAGAAAGAGTTTTCTATCAAACTACTTTTCATTTACTAATTTAAAAATGTTCAATTTGGAACATATTATATATCAACAGGTTCTCTCTGGACAGTGTGTTCAAGTGAGGGTTTGCAGCATTAATATCCAGACTAACATATGCTAATAAAAAGCAACAAATACCTGAGCGGTGATAAACTATCCTGCAGGAAGACAGTTGAACTTCGAGACAAAGAACTACATGTAACTGAAAAGCTAGACTTGTATACCTTTATGACTTTTCGAGACACAGTAAAGTTTACAGCTATCCAACACCTTTCCAGAGTCTGATTTAAGTCTACTTTGCCTCTACCTATGCCAACATACTGTCAGAAGTTTAGTCTCTGCAAGGAAGCTTTCTGCTGATGCAGCAGTTATGAGCAGGGCTGGGCAATGGGTACTCATGTTCTCCACGGGAGGGCAGCTTCTCACAGCATCCTTAAGACATGGTAGAAGCCACTGGTGGCTGCTATTATTGGTTTTCCTCTTCTTCCATATAAAAGAACTCCTGGTTTGCATTGAGGCGCGCGGGTTTCTCAGAAAGTCTGTTCCCCAGCCTTCCTTGCAGGTGGACCAATTTAGGGCCAGTGGGATACAAGTGGAAGTGTTTCGTGAGTTTCCAGGAATCTTTCAAAAGGAACAGCTGATCTATGCTGAGTTTCATTTTTCAACCTTTCTTCAGCCTGCAGCCTGGAACACGGATGTGATGGCAGGAGTACTTAACTTTAGCTTGAAGCTGGCAAATAAGAGCTTACCCTTGGTTCAGCAAATACAAAAGATCAGATAGAACTATCAAGGTGAGGTCTCTGTGACTGAAAATTGGTGGCTTTGTAAGAAGAAAGAGACCAGCGTACACACATCCCTACTTCATATCTCTTGCAGTATGATGCTCTATGCTACCTCAGGGTTCTACCAGCAAGAAGGCCATCATCAGCTGTGGCATGTCAGCTGACCTTGGACTTTCAGAACCTTGAGCCAAATAAACCTCTTTTCTTTAAAACTCATCTAGTCTGTAATATTTTATATTAGTGATAGAAAACAGTACAACACCAAGGTAAGTGACAAAGTAAAAGGCAGCACCCTGGTTGCTGCTATCAATTTCAGACTCCTTAATGTCTGTACACTGCCGCCCATCACTTGGCTCTGTCTCCAGCATGCAAAAGCCAAATTTGAACATGTTTAAAGTCTAATCCAAATAGAAAAGCAAAGATCACTGATAACAGCAAGGGGAAAAAGTGACACATTGGCAAAATGATTCCAAAATGATTCGAAATCTAAATGTAAAACCTTGGATTTTTAAAACTGTAGTTTAAAAAATATGCCTAAATTTAATGGAATAGATT
The DNA here is from genome assembly GCA_004026905.1 of Hystrix cristata. NCBI lineage: Eukaryota > Metazoa > Chordata > Mammalia > Rodentia > Hystricidae > Hystrix > Hystrix cristata. The sequence continues at coordinate 33,733 of PVJO010006441.1, forward strand.
TTTTTTTAAATTTTTTTTTTACCAAGAACATGTATTGGTACATTGTATACATAATGATCATAATCAACGTGGTTATTTTGTACCTGTACATGACGTATCTTGGTTTTCCCACGTCTTCCCCTCCCCTCCCTTCCATTCACCCACCCCTATTTGCAACAAGTTTATTTACATTTTTCCATTTTTTTCCCTTTCATCTTACTTTTCTTTTAACCTTCCTTCTTTATCCCCCTTTTCCCTATCTAGTTCTTCTCTCTTTTGAATACTATCTTTTTTTTTATATATACTACCTATTATACCCCTTTGTCCTTATTACACTTATGGTTTCTCATATCAGAGAAACAATTCGATGTGTATTGATAAGTGTCTGATTTATTTCACTTAATAGTATGTTCTCAAGGAACATCCATTTACATACAAATGACTCTAGTTTATCCTTCTTTATGGCGGTGTAGTACTCCATTGTGCAGAAAAACCACATCTTCTTTAGTCATTCATTGGTTGTTGGGCATTTAGGTTGTTTCCAAGACTTAGCTATTACAAATTGTGCTGCTGTGAACATGGTTGTGCATATATCACTGTGGTATGATGATTTTAATTCTTCTGGGAAGATAGCAAGCAGAGGAATAGCTGAGTCAAATGAAACCTCTAGTTGTAGTTTTCTGAGGAATCTCCACACTGATTTCCACAGTGGTTGGACCATTCTACATTCCCACCAACAGTGAAGGAGGGTTCCTTTTTCTCCCACAGCCCCGTCAGCACTTGTTATTGGTTGATTTCTTGATAATAGCTATTCTTTCTGGAGTGAGATGGTATCTTAGTGTTGTTTTGATCTGCACCTCTCGAATGACCAATGATGTTGAACATTTTTTCATATATTTATTTGCTATTTTTATTTCATCTGAGAAATGAACAGATTGATTTTTAACAGCTTAAACCTTTATCCTAAAATATTTTACGACATACCATAATATTCCAAAAAATGGAACAAGCTAGCCAATAAAAATGTAATATTTGATATGTCATCATATTTTATCTACAATGAAATGCTTTCTTCTAATTTTTACACTCTCCTACAATGATGTAGAAAAATAAAAAAGTAGAATTTGGGGGAAAAATACCGCATGTACAATTTTATCACCTTTAGAAAACTGTGTTCTGGGGTTGGGGATTTAGCTCAGCGGTAGAGCACTTGCCTAACAAGTGCAAGACCCTGAGTTCCTTGTAGAAAGTAGGAATTTTGTTGTTTCATTGGCCAAAATGTATACTTCAATTATATTTATTGAGATCATGTGAAAAGCTCAAAAATTTTACACATACACACACCTCTCACATTTTTGGGACGTTATAATATCTAATGTTTCAACCACAGAATTCCAAATTGGCTTATGAAGCCACTAATCTCTACAGATAGGGTGACATACATATTTAATTAAATCTCCTAACCTTCTAAATTAATTTATAGCATTTTTAGAGAGTCTTATGGCATAGACATTACTCAAGTTTAACAGTTCTTTTTACTCCAAATACTTTTGAAGCCTGGAATAATTCAGAAACAAATGCACAGCATACGTAAGTAGACACCAACAAGCTATTCACTTTTTAACAACACACAAAATTACAAAACAGTGGTATTAATTTTAAATTCCTCTCCTCTTTCTCTTCAATATAAATGTCTGCAAATCACTTGGGAAAACAGGTATGTTTAGTTTTTAGTGTTCAAACATTTCCGAAGTTTGTAGAATTGTTGTTATTTAATATTCTATACGCTGTGGTACTGATTCTATTGTTAACTCACCAAATTATGCTGAGACTTAATAAAAATACTTTTCATTAATTTACTGAAATGTAAATTAATTTCTCAACTATTCCGGATTCTTTCGTTTTCTCATTATTACACTTTGGCTGTACAAAGGGCACTGAAACACTTGCATGCTTTGTGCTGCCTGGATCTGTCACTTTTCTTCACACTCAGCTACTTCCCTGCTCTGGTGTTCACAATGATGCCTGTATACTGGCTTCTCACATTTCACACAGTTCTCAGTACTTAGGTAAGATGACATCATAATTCTGCAGTCACATCAATTTAAACTCAATTCCCAAATTCTCTTAGGAGTAATTTAATGTATTCGACCAAGAAGGCATATTATTAAACTATTAACACATAAACAAATGAAAAAACGTAGTTTCTCTCTAGAAAGTAGCCTGTCTTTTCCCTATTAAAAAAAAAAACTTAAATGACAACGCAAACATGTAATTCTGCTTATTCAAAAAAGCCACAGATATCAATCTAAAACTGCCAGGGTTTTAGAAAAAGGGAATGCAGATTAACAAGACACATAGGAATAGAAACAAAGGAAAGAAACTGTACATTTTTAAAAAAACTTGCTATTTCAATACATCAAACTAAAAATTATCTGGAATTGGGCTGGGGATTTAGCTCAGTGATTAGAGTGCTTGCCTTGCAAGCACAAGGGCCTGAGTTCGATCCCCAGCACCACAAAAAAAAATCTGGAATTAGTTATAAATAAAGTAATATTCAGTAATAATCACATTATTTTTTATTTTATATCTTTTAAAATAATGAAAGTAATGCCTGTTGTAAAACACAAATATCACAGAAATGAAATACACAAAGTACAGGACCATCAGCCCCCCATACGTAATCCTTACACTTGTATTTTCCTCCTTGTCTCACCAAACTCCCCTCTAAGTCACCAGTGTCTTTTTTTGTTTGTTTGTTTTGTTTTGCTTGGTGCTGGGGATGGAACTCAGGGCCTTCTGCTTGCCAGGCCAGCACTCTAACCACTGAACTAAAACCCTAGCCCCCGACCAGTGTTTTTAACAATTTCACAGATGTATTTAAATATTCAAAGGCAGAGTTTTAGACCACATTCTAGCTATACTTAAAGCAGAAAATCAAATCAAATTATCTGTCAGTGGGTATTAACTTCAGAGACCATTAATTATCATCATAGATTTATTTGTGGGGCTCAAAAATCTAAGGTTTATGATCATTTAGTTACATTCTCAATGAAGGTACATTCTGATTTTTAGTATTCTCCAAAATTTATATTAAAACACAGAAAAAACCCTACCCAGATTGTTACTGAAAATAATTTACTAAGGAAAACTATATCTCAAATCCTTATAAAATCTTTTAACAATCTTCATATATTGCTTTTTGATAAATGTCATCAGTGCTTATAGACAAAAATCTACAGAACTAAACCAACACAGCACAACAAGCCTTTTCATGAGGGAACTTTGATGATAGAGAAAAATAAACCATTCCAAGAAGAAAGATAATTGGTATCTTAGTGAAGGGAAACTGCCAGCTTATTGAGATGTCTTAGAAATGTGTTCCAGCAAGAATTTCTTTCACTTCTCCTTTCCCTAATGTCTCACAATTTAACTTCATGAAATAAAAACTAAAGACAAGCCAGTCAACTCTTTTCTGAGAGGAGCATTTGATCACTATTGATACAAATATGTTGTCAACTCTGTGATATTTTGATCTTTAAGGATAACTCTAAGGGAGCAAGAAGTGCTTAATCCCCCCTACCACGCCCCCTGCAACTTTTTACTTAGATGAGATGAACCCTGCAACCACAGGTGCTTTCAAAGCTAAGGAATCTGGTCGGGTGGGGGGGGTTAGCTCAAAGGGTAGAGTGCTTGCCTAGCAAGCACAAGGCCCTGAGTTCAATCCCTAGCACCAAAACAAAACAAAAGCTAAAGAATCTATAAATCAAAGCTTTATTTCTCCTTCTTATGGGGATTTAGTTCATTTATTATTCTTAAAGAGACTTAAAGCATTTTCTAGGCTTTTCTCAAAATAATGAAACAGTCTATTTTCTTCATTTCAATATTTATTACATTATTTCATAAACATGAAAACCAAGTTACATACTTTATAGTTGCCAACAAAAACAGCTGTATAAATATAAAGACACAGCTAAACATATTGTAACTGGGCAAAACTGATATAATGGGAAGAACTGTGAAGAAATATATGATAGAGGGAGAAATACTTGACCAAAAACTCAACTCTACAAGTTCGAAGTCAAATATGACTTAGAATCTTTTGTAGTGACAGGACGTAGGAGCAAATGCTCTAATCATTTTGCAGGAGGAAGAGGGGTGAGGAGAGTGTGTTAAAGGAAGTTTTTTAGTACAGGATAGCAAAGCAGGTGTGTATGAAGGAAAGAACAGTACACAGTTATGTTAGAAAAATAAGTTCAATCAGCTTCTTCAACCTAGTTTGGTGGGAGGCTCAAAAATTACTTTGAGAAACCATCCTGGAGAATATATTTTCAAATTCTATAGAGACTATTTTTGTTAGTAATTTAACAGAATATTTTTATATAAAGAAAGCTTAGGACAAATGTAAGCTTCTTTATAAAATGTCATTATTGCTTTATTACGTGGTTCTATAATTCATCATCTCAACTGTATGAATCGATGGTTTCTAGCTTGTTTACAGAGATGTACAAACCACATCAAATTTACACCACTCTGCCCTACCCATCAGCAGTCAATGTATTGAAGAACTAGCACAGTTTTCCAAAGTGCTGCAGCATTTTACAGTGCCTCAGCAGTGTACGAGGTTCCACCTTCTTCACATCCCCATTAACACTAGTTATTATCTGCCTTTTTAATTATAGCTGTCCTAGTGGGTATGAAATAGTGTCTTACTGTAGTCTAGAGATTTGCATTTCTCATGACTAAGATGCCAAGCATAGTTTCACATGCTTATTGGGCATTCATTTATCTTCCTCAGTGAACATCTATTCAAATCATTTGCCCATTTTTAAATTCTGCTTTTTATTGAGTTGTAAGAGTTCCTCATATATTCTGAATAATAGATCCTCATCAGACATATGAATTGCAAATGCACTCTCTTATTTTGTGAATTGTCTTTTCACACTGACAGTATCTTTGAAAGTACTGAAGTTCTTAATTTTGATGAAGTCCAATTTATCTATTTTTCTTTCTGTTGCTTGTGCTTTTTGGTGTCATACCTAAGGAACCACTGCGTAATTCAAGGTCATGAAGATTTGCTCCCATTTGTTGTTTTCAGAGAGTTTCATAATTTTAGCTTTTATACTTAGGTCCATTTGTTTTAGTTTTTGTACATGGTGTATTAGTTTCCTTTTCTCTCCGTATTTGTTTATTTTTTGCATTTGGATATCCAGTTGACTCAGGTTCATTTGGTGAAAAAGCTATCTGCCCCCGTTCCCCCACAACCCACTGAACCATCTGGGAACCCTTTTTGAGAATCAGTTGACCATAAATATGAGAATTTGTTTCTGACCTCTCAATTCCAGCCCACTAATCTGTCTATCTGTATGCCAGAACCACACAGTCTTTATTCTTCTTTCTTATATTTGTTTCCTGGGTTCCTTTAATTTCCATATGAATTTTAGGATCAACTATCATTTTCTGCAGGAAAGCCATCTTGGGTTTAAAAGTAGAAATAATGATGTAATTAAAAAATCATCATATAGCATTCATTACAATAATAAGTAACCCAGGCAAAACTCATCAGTGGATGGAAAAGCTTATAGATGTAACTGTGTTATATCAGGATACTTACAATATCTCAGTACATCTTTCTACAAAATACTTATTAATTATTTGACCTGCACAAAATATTAACTTTACAATGGAGACTTCCAGCACACATCACTTTACCAAGTGATAAAAATCCAAGTCACTGGATGAACTGACAGTGTGTGCCTCTTGCTATGATGCAGTAAAACACACTGTCACTTTTAATAGTCTTGCCAAAAATAGAGAACCTGAATTGAATCATGAAGAAAGACTTGGTGAACACAAATTATAGAACATTCTACAAAGTGACTGGACTGTATTCTTTAAAAATGTCAAGGTAATGAAAGGCAAGGATATACTGTGGTTCTGTTCCAGGTAAAAAGAGACTAAATACACTACAATAATTTTAAGACATGATCTAGACTTGAACCCTGGATCTGAAGTAGAGGGGAAAAGAAGAAAGTAGGCTTGTGTCTCTATGTATATGTGTTGTGTGTGTTGTGTAAAAAAGGGTATTACTGGGAAAAGCACTGAATAAAGTCTGTGGATTAAATGGTAGTAAAATATCCATGGTACGTTCCTGGTTTCAATGGCTGTACTGGTTATGTCAGAGGTGTCCTTGTTTTCAGGCAATACATACTGGAACATTTAAGGCTAATGATAAAATTGATCTGCAACTTAAATGGCTCAAAAATAGGAAAAAAAGGAAGAAATGAGGCAGATGTGATAGGTAACATGTTAACAACAGAGATATTACTTATTACTCAGAATTTTTATGTAAATTTGAAATTATTTCATACATAATTTCAATTAGTTAACAAATACTAATACTAAACCAGTTACTTCAGTCTCCCATCATAGCCCCTCATATTTGTATGTATTTGGGAACCTAAGCAGTTCATTTGTACTTTTCTCAGTGTTTTGGGCTGATGTATTTCTATCACTCCAGCCTACTGAAGTATTTTCAAACTGTGTTCTGTGTCTTCTGACATGTTAGACATTATTAACTGTTCCATAGTATCTAGAAATGTAGATATCGAGAATAAAACATTAAGTAGGGTAAAAAGGAAATGTTTAAGATAAATTGTAACTGTTCATCCTGATATGTCACTTCAATGGATTAAAAAGTACCCTAGGGGTTGGGGACTTAGCTCAGTGGTAGAGTGCTTGCCTAGCAAGCACAAGGCCCTGAGTTTAATCCCCAGTACCCCCTCCACCCCCCAAAAAAGAAGTACCCTAGCAGACTAGTAAAGTAAGCTCCTGGTTGTGTCCAAGCAGGTCATGGGTACTATATATGGCTCCTAGCCCATTCCTCTCTGACACTGTTCCCCTGCTCTGCTTCTCAACCACCATGAATTAAGCAACTGAACTAAGCTCCACCACACCCTTCTGCCATGCTATTTCTGCCTTGGAGCCTGCCAACCATGCACTGACTCTCCTGACACAGTGAGCTAAATTAAACCTTTCCTCATTTCAATTGTGAGTGTTGGGTATTGTGTCTACCAATGGGAAAGCTGATTAATACAGAAAACTGGCAGTAAAGAAGTGGGGTCACTGATGTCACTGTACTTAACTATGTGGATCAGAAGTCTTTCGAAATGATTTGCTGGAGGAGTTTGGAAAGGCTTGGTTATTCATGCTAGATAAGACTTGGAATGCAGTAAACAGACACTGATGGGAGCTAAAGAACTTCACATTTACCCTGCTGGGTTTTGGTCTTGCTTCGGTGTGATTCTTTTCTATCCCCCATTCCTCCTATTGGAAAGGGAATGTTTATCCTATGCCACTGTACCTTGGAATTATGTAACTTGTTTTTTATTTTTACAGAGGTGTATAGCTAAGAGTTTGCTTTAAGTCTCAGAAGAGAGTTGGAATTTTGAAAAATGCTGGAATAGTTGAGACTTTGGGGAAGGGATAACTGGATTACCAGTTGTACATGAGATAGTTCTGTTAGGTGAAATTATGAACTTGCTAACAGTACTGTGTATATTTAGAAATTAAGTATGATTTAAGGAGCAGTGTTGGGGTGTGAAGCTTATAAAGGGTAGATTATGACAGTTAATCCTGATTTATCAACTCATTAGATTAAGCAATGCCTAGCAGATTAGTAAAGTGTATTACTGGATGTGTCTGTGTGAGTCATGGAGGTGGGACCTTGGGTACTACATAGGGTTACTTGACTGTTCTTCTCTGGCACTGTTTCCTTGCTCTGCTTCCCAGCCGCCATGAACTAAGCAGCTTTGCTCTGCCATGCCCTTGCACCACAGTATTTCTGCCTTGCAGTCTGTCTATCACTTACTGAATCTCCTGAAACCATGAACTAAATTAAACCTTTCCTCCTTTAAATTGTGGGTGTTTGGTACTGTGTGTTCACCAATGGGAAAGCTGACTACTATATAAGTGAATATATGGGTAGCTAATTTTTAATTATTAAATACACTGAATCAGTAATATTTTAAGATCTATTATGTTCAGTTAGAGAAATGTTTTTGTTTTACAGTTTTGAATTCTTATTTGACAGGTCACAAAAACTACCAGTATGACAGTGAATTACAAGATAATCTCTTAAGTGTCAAAAAGTGATTCTGGCATTGAATTGATCTTTGTCTCTTTCCAAGGGAACTAAGGTAGACCAATTCTTTTGAGAATTTCCTGGGATATAGAATCGAATTAGAAATTAATACTAGCCTTAGAATCAAATACAAATTTGTATTTTAAAGAACATTTGTACTTGAAAACTACAAACATAAATTCATAATTCATACTTTTCTTAAAACAGTATTGGTTTTCCTGTGGACACTGAATCTACTTGTGGAAATAGTACATTCCCTTCAACTTTCTGGGAAATTTAGGATGCTCTTATTTCCCAGGAGAATGCCTTCTCCCACTCCTCACACTTCTTTCTTTATATGCCACAGGTCCCAATCCAGAAATCCATCCTCTTCCCCTTTTACAGCCTCAGCCATTCAATCTACACATAAACTCTGTAGATTATACTATCTCCTGCAATCGATTTTTCTATTAGTTCCTTTCTAGTAACTGTCATAAAAGCTTAAGACTGCCACCTGGCACAAATGAAACTCTCTGTGACACCCTGTTTACCTTCTAGTCACCTTATTCCATTTTTCTTTCCTTCTTAAATAGAGTATTTATTTAATGGCCATTTCCTCACCTCCCACTCACTCCACAATCTATTTCAATGTGTATCTTGGCCCAATCTCCTTCACTCTATTCACTAAGGTCAAAGGGTCCCCTTGTTCTTGAAAACAATGGATATATTTCAGTCTTCATCACTCCCAGTAAAATGTAAACTCAAGGACCACTTCCTCCTCCTTGAAATTTCTGCTGCCTTTGGCTTTCCTGACACCATTAATCCTGGTTTTCCTTTCACCTCCAAGGCAATCCTTTTACATTTGCTGATTATCTTCCTTTAACTCAACTGAATATTGGGAATTACAAAATATTTTCCAGATCATCTTCTCTATTGTGCCACACCTTTTCTCTATGAAATTTCATCCAGGTCCATCTTTAAGTCTGACTTCCAATTCTTTACATCCACCCTAAATTTTTCTCCTGAGCCTCAGGCTGAGGTTAGGATGCTACAATATACAACTGGTCTTTTGCAGGGAAATTCACATTATCTTGGTTAGAGCAATCCTATTTTTGGTGATGTGTCCTACAGAAATATTAGTAACTTTAGTAATATTAGTAATTAATTTATGAGTATGTTACAGCATTGTCTGTAATAGTGAAAGAAAATTGAAAATTTAAATGTCTGCCAATGTGAGAAGGAAAGACAATAATATAACACAGTAAGTAACAATTTAAAAAGATTACATCATATGGTCCAGCAATCACACTTCTTGGTGGTTACCCAAATGAAGTGAAACTTTATGCCTACACAAAACATCTGAAAGCAAACATCTACAAGTAGCGCTATATATACATATACTTATACATACATATATATATACATATATATATATATATATTATTTTTTTTTTTTTGAGACAGGGTCTCGCTATGTAGTTTGGGCTGGTCTTGAACTCACTATGTAGCCCAGGCTGGGCCTAGAACTCGAGGCAATCCTCAAACTTGCGCCACCATGCCCAGCTTCAAGTAGCTATATTTATATTTGCCAACATGTGGAAGAAACAAAAATATTCTTCATTAGGGGGATAGACAAACTATGGTACATCCATACAATGGACTGCTATGCAGCAATAAGAAGAAATGAATCACAAAGACACAAAAAGATATTCTGAGCTGGACGTGGTGGTACATGCCTGTAATCAATCCCAGCACTCAGGAGGCTGAGGCAGGAGGATCACTACATAGTGAGCTCATGGCCAACTTGAACTACATAGTAAGACCTTGTAGTAACAAAACAAAACAAAACAAACAAGACTTTCTGAAAGGCTATATACTCTTTGTTTTCAACTCTATGATATTTTGGAAAAGGCAAAATTATACAGTCAGTAAAAGGGTCAATGGCTGATAAGAGTATGTAGAGGGAAAAGGAGAGATAAGTAGGTGGAACAATGAACATTTTTTAGGGCAGTGAAACCACTCTGTATTTTATATGTCATTTATACTTTGTCAAAACTCAGAATGTTAAATAAAAATGTAAACTATAGGCTTTAGTTAATAATAATGGACAAATATTGGCTCATCAATCATAATATATTGTGCAACAGCAATGAAAAATGTTAATGAAAGGGGAGGCTAGGACGGGGCGTTGGAGGGCAATGGCAACTCTGTACTTTCTGAAAACCACAATTAATTAAAAAAAAAACCCAAAGTCAATTAATAAAAAATAAAGGATGCTCAGGTGTAGCTCAGTAGTAGAGTACATGTTTACCATGTATAAGGCCCTGGGCTGAACCCTTAACATCAATAAATGAATGAATGAAGGAATGAATAAATGAGAAAAACATAAGCAATTAACAATAGGAAAAATGGATGTGCAGTTTAAGAGAATGCTCTACACGACTCTGGCAATTTTTCTGTAAATCTGTAGCTATTCTCTTTAGGAAAAAAATAAAGAAATCCCTTAAGAAATTCAAATTTTAATGTAAAAACAAGTCACAGAATATTTTAGGATGATTTAATTCATATAATTACATAAAATACATGTTTATGTAAATGATATAATTTAAAATTTTTTAAAAATTAAAGATACACAGAAAAAGATCCAAAGGCCTCCCTCCCCTGTGGAGTGAGGGGAGCACATGTATGTGCTCTGTGCACGTGTATTGCACTGTGGTGTAGGATTTCCACTTTCCACATCAGATTTTTAATAACAAGCATGTATCTATTATGTGTTGTTTCTGGTAAAACTATTAAATAAAAAGAAGCTATAGAGGGAGTCATGCTTGGAAGAGTAAATATGTAGCACCCAGCTCAGGTGGGTACTAAAGTTAAATGCAGCTATTATTATTTCAGCCTAAACAGTGCTCTTGTTTTTAGAACATCTAAGAATTCCACCTTCTATCAATAAGCTTTTATTTAAAGACAGCACTGTCTTTCCCATTTGCTGCTGTGGGCTACAGGGAGGCAGAAAGAACTGGAAGGGCAGTGCCTAGTCTGTGTGCTCAGTCTCACTTTCTGCTGAAGACAGTAGGAAGTTCTGAGTGTGCAGCTTCCCTGAGACAGTGCTATCTGCCTGGATCTGCCTGGATCTGGCTGGATCTGTCCATGAGAAGTCACTTCTGAGGGCTCATCTACCCTGCAGGACAAATGGATGGTCTAGGAGGCAGCGAAAAAAAACAGCTCTATAACACTCACAAGGAAACCCGTGTTAATTATAGTAAGGTACATTCTAATGGAGTGATACTCTGCCTTGGTAGTGTATAAATCACTGGACACTTCGATATACACTGTAGAACCATCAGAATATTGCAGAGTGAGACCTACAGATAATGATATGCAAAAAACTACTGTGTTTATACACATATACAAGGCCTCAAAAATCAGCATATAAATCTAGAGGGGTTTCAACAATCTATTGCCACATGGCTTTAGAAATAATGCCTAGGAGTGAATTACTTAAAAAAACAAGAAAGTGGCAGGAAAATTCCCAATCACCACATTCATATGGCCATTTTCCACTTCTGCTCCCACCAAGGCTTCAGAATAGAAAAAGCAGCAGTGAGGCATGCCTTAATAATAGTGTGAGTAAAAACATACAAAATATCTTAGTACTTAGCTTTCATTGTATTGTATTGTACTTAGCTTTCATCTTAGTACAATAATGCCTGATTCATTATTTTTGTATTGGAAGTTTGGAGACTTCTATTGAATTTAATTTTGAATTTGTTAAATCTGAGAAAACTAAAAAAATACATAGGTATGTGTGAGAGAGAGCGAGAGAGCGAGCCAGACAGACAGACACTGATGATCTCTTAAACATCAATTTAAAACCTCAGGAGTAAGTGACTATCATGGTAGTATCATATAATTGTGCTCTGTTACTACAACAGCTTTACACCTTCATTTATTAGTGTTGTTATTATTATTTTGTGGTGCTCGGAACCCAGGGCTTAGTGCATGCTAGAAAAGCACTCTACAACTGAACTACATCCTCAACCCTAACTTTGCTCTTTTAAACTTAAAAGATTTAGGTCAGACAAAAAAAGCGATGATGTTTTTACTCAAAATGGTGCTAGAAGTTTCAGTCAGTGCAATAAGGCAAGAAATGAATATAAAAGGCAAAAAGGAAAAGTGTTCTTATTTGCAAATGACATGATATTCTATGCAGAAAATTTCAAAGACTCTTCCAAAAAAAAACCTCTAAAATCCAAGAGTGAGTTTGACAAAGTCAAAGGATACAAGGTCAATAATCAACATACAAATGAGTTGTGTTGCAAATTACATATCTGTAAAGGATCAGCACCTGAAATATATTAAGAACTCTTCAATTTCTTCAGCAAAGAGGAGAGACAAATGGCCAATAAGCACATAAAAGATACTTAATTTCATTAATTATTAATGAAAATGCAAGTCAAAACCATGAGATATTACCTCAAACCCGTTAGTACTGCTGCTTTCAAAAAGTGAAAAAACAAGTGTTGACAAGGCTGTGGAGAAATGTGGAATTCTTCTGCACTACTGGTGCAATGTGAAATGATGCAACTGCTACAGAAAACAGGATGGTGGTTATTGAGAAAATTTTAAAAATTACCATAAGAGCCAGCCATTCTGCTTCTTGATATATACACAGAAGAACTGAACTGAAATAGGAATCAAATATTTGTTCACCCATGTTCATAGCATCATTATTCACAATAGCCAAAAGGTGGAATCAACCAAGTGCTCATCAACAAAAATATGGAAAAATAAAATGTGGTCTATACATATATACATACAGCCTGAAAGAAAGAAAATTTTAACACATGCTACAATACAAGTGACCTTAAAGATACTACATTACCTAAAATATACTGGTCACTAAGGGACAAATACTGTATGTATACTACTACTTATCTGAGGTACTTAGGGCAATCAAACTCACAGAAACAGAAATGGTGAAATGGTGGTTGTCAGGGTTCCGGGGGAAAGAATGGGGAGTGTGACCAATACATCTGATGTGTCAACTTGATTTGATTAAGAAATAGCTAGCAGATTAGTAATGCACACATTTAGATGTGTCTGGCGGGGGGTCATGAAGTTGGAGATTGTTCCTAGTCCTTTTCCTCTCTGGCACTGTTCCTCTACTCTCATGAACTAAATAGCTTTGTTCTGCCACAGCCTGCTGCATGATATTTCTGCCTTGGAGTCAGCCTATCATGGACTGAATCACCTGAAACCATCATCCAAATTAAAACCTTCCTCATTTGTGGGTATCAGGTATTGTGTTTCAGGATGAGAAAGCTAACTAATACAGCAAGTTATTGTTTATGGGTAGAGTTTCAGTTTTGCAAAGTGATGAAAACTGGAGATGTAAGTACAACAGTATGAATGTACCTAATGCCACTGAACTGTACCGTTGAATATGATTAATATGCTAAATTTTGTTATGTATAATTTATCACAATTAAAATGTTAAAACCAGCTATATTTTAATACAACAATGAACACATAAAAATTTAAAATGCCATGCCACTTACAATGGCTCAAAAAAATTTAGTTATAAATCTAAACATACATAGAATTTACAAGATAAAACTACACACAGCTGACGAAAGAAATTGAAGGTCTAAATAAGAACTCATGTTTGTGGATTCAAATATTTACAGAAAAGATGCCAATTTTCCACAAGTTGGTATGTACATTTAATAGAATTCCTATCAAAAATCTGCAAGAATTTTTACAAGGAGAAGCCAGATTACTTGGAAGAGAATAAAGAACCCAAAACAGCCCCATGCAAATATAGCCAGCTAATTTTGGGCAAAGTTGCAAAAGTAATTCAAGAAAGAAGAGCTCCTCCTGACAAATAGTTTTGGAGTAATTGGATATCGAAAGGCAAAAAAATTAAACTTTAAGTATCTAAACTTCACACACAAAAATTAATTCAAAATGGAGCACAGATACTTAAAATATAAAACTATAAAACTTTTAGAAGAAAATATAGGAGAAAATCATTGGTGAAAATTTCTTAAGATTTGGTAGAGAGTTCTTAGACATGACACCAGAAGCATAATCATAAAAGAAAAAAAAAAAAACCTGGTAAATTGGACTTCATCAAAATTAAAAACTTGCTCTGCAAAGAAGTCTTTTTTTTTTTTTTTTTAATTTAGCTGTATTTGTTACCTTTTAGAGCAGAGCATTACCTGGGCACTCCACTTCCATTCACAAGCCTTGTTCCAAATTATTCTTCAAATAGCAATGCACCACACTAGGAAGTTTAGTTTACTCCTCTAAACACCACTTTTCTTTGGACACCAAGCCCTGGAGAGTTTCTGCCATCAAGTTCTTTCAGTTTAACATACTTACTTCTAGAAGCCTAGTACATGCACAACTGAAACTACAGGTGAAAGTTTTAAAAAAGTAGATTCTACAAGATGAAACTCAAGCTATTTTTTAACAAATATTTCTTTAAACATCAAGATATCTCAACACTTCTGAGACAAAAGATTCAGTCTACTGAGGAATCTGGCTTGATAACAAAACACTTTAGACCTCACAAAGTTAACAGTGGTTATATGGCTTACAACAAACATCTCAACCTGTTAAAATAAGCCAAGGTGAAACTAGAAAAAGTAGTGCCAGTTCTACTTTAGTGCCTAAAGTATCACGCATGCCGCCCCTTGAAGGAGATGATGACATGTCACTCATGGAAGAAGTCAACTAAGCTCTGCCCAAATGAAGAACGACTTGGACATGTCTTCGTATTTTACGTTCACTCCCTCTGATAATATATATTTTCAAGGAATTTTTGTTAACATTTAAGTCTGTATGGCATGATAACTACTTAAGGGGAAGATAAGATTTCATTCTACTTTCAAGTGATACTGTGATACTTCAGGGGCAAAGAAGTCTTAAAATGATTAAAAAACATGCTACCAAGGAATCAAACCTAGAATACATAAAACCTCTGATAATTAAAAAATATAAAAACAAACAATCCACTTAGAAATACACCAAAAAATATGATGAGACATTTCACTGATGGGGTTATCTGAAAGGCAAATAGGCACATGTATGGACATCTAGGATCACTAACCATTACACAAATGCAAACTAAGATCATCATGAAGTATCAATATGCACCTATTCAAACCAGTGCTGACAAGGGCATGAAAAAATCCTCCCTTTTACTCATTGCTAATAGGGACAGGATTTTATAATGGTACAGCAATCCTGGAGAATAGGCAGC
This sequence comes from Hystrix cristata, assembly GCA_004026905.1. Taxonomy (NCBI): domain Eukaryota; kingdom Metazoa; phylum Chordata; class Mammalia; order Rodentia; family Hystricidae; genus Hystrix; species Hystrix cristata. Next base: position 49,100 of record PVJO010006441.1, read on the forward strand.
TTCTTTAAAAATTAAACTTTCACTTGCCATATAAGTTGGTAATTGTATTGGTGGGCATTTATCCCAGGGAAATAAAAACTTAAATTTACACAAAAACACATATAAAAATGTTTATAGCAGTTATTGTGGTTAACTGTCCTAAACTGGAAACAATTCAGATGTCCTTTCACAGGTGAACGGTTAGACAAACTGTAGTATATCTAACATCCATTCCAAGGAAACTACTCAGCAATAAAAAGGGATGGACTATCAATACATTTGAGACAGAGAGAACATAAACACACAGCCTACACAAACACACACACACACACACACACACACACACACACACAGACACACACACACCGGGAGGGGGGGTGGAGTGGGGTGGGGAGGTGGGGAACAGAAACTTGGGTGAGCAAACTCACATAGAAAATATAGAAAAATGTCTAAGTTGTTTTTATTGGGCCAGGTCTTCACAGTCTAGTTGTTTTACACAAAAGGCCCTAAAAGTCTTAAAATATTAACAAAGGTACAGTTCGGGATTTTATTGATTTTTGTGAACAAAAGAAAAATCATAGCCTCTTACAAATTTAAAATATTTTCAAGTTTCCTTCTGTACCATGTTCTTTAAAATTACCTGCTTTTGAATTTAAAGACTAATTACTACACTTTGTGGTTTAAAATTCAAACAATGCTACAATAAGCCAAATACTTTGATAAATAAAGGCAAATTTTAGTCAATCTGACCTGGCTTGAAACAATAACTCATTGAATTTGTTATTCAAGATAAATGGGAGATAAGATTCCTCCTCAACTAAAAAGTTTTATATAATTCTAAACTAAAAAAAATCTTATCAAGTCCTTTGCTTATCTACTGCAATTAACAGTAATGTCAGAATGAGAGTACGCATTTACTCTTTTAAAATATCTCAAATGAATGAAGAATGCTCTAAAACATCTTCCACATATAACATTCAAGCCTTAAAGCAAAAATCACATTTAAGCTTACAAAATAACTTTTAAATAACTACACATTTAGCATGAGCAAATGAAACAAAGGTTTTTGGAATGAAGGAAAGAAGGGAGAGAAGGAGGAAGGAAATGCCAAATCAGATCCTTCGAAAACCATCATGAAAAGCTGAGATTCATGAAGCCAAAATTACATGCAACCACCTCTACTGGAAATAGTGATTTTCTGACTACCAAAATAATGGCAGTCTCCTGGGTTAAGGTGCACAACTATGTCTACAACAAACACAGGTAGTGCTCATCAGGAAGAAAGATCAGATTCACCAACCATAATCCAGTCTATTCTAGGATCCTAAAGGCAGGAAGCACCACTTTAGATTTTATTTTTAATACCAAACAATGGTAGGAGAAGAGAGGTCAACAGGCAAAGTTAATGTTTCCAAGATCTTTTTATGCAAAGAAATTAGAGAAAATATAACTCCTTTGAAAAAAGCATACATTCTATATTTCCATTAGTTTCTATTTGCTCTCACAATTTAAAGGTTAACAAAGAGGAAGCAAAACAGCACAATATTTTTAAAAAATTAGCAAAGGAAAATGCATGAAGCACTCATTTTACACTTTGATCAATGCCAACTCAAAAAATGCAGTTTAACATCTCGGCAGTTTTATTTCTCAAAGTCATTATTGTTCACTTAGTTGTCTCTCCTGCATTATGACCACTTAAAAGCAGAGTTTTTTCATGTAGAAAACCTTGACATATGTAAGAACATTATTCTGGTTGCTTTGTATAATTTTATATTTGGACGGCCTTCCCAACCTGATAGTAAATTCCTTGAGGGCAGGACACGAATATTACACTTCTGGAACTCTCACTGCCCAGTAACTATATTCCCTAGATAGACATATGTGACACAGAACCAATCTAGATCGAACAGATGATTGTAGTTCACACTGATGATCTTTAATCTCACAATCTTCAGAGACAAGAAACAGAAGACATCTGCAGAGCCAACCATCCTGCTTTTCTCAACCTTCTTGTTAATTAGTACCATGTTTATTACTTAATGTCCGAATTCTCAAATTAAATATTCTTGGATTATTTTCCACCATTTCTGAATGTGTTATAAATGGTGAAACTAATCAAGCCACAACAGATGTAAACTGTGTTGTGCTGATAAATTTTTTGACCAAGAGTAGTATTCTCCAGTCCTCAAAAAACTCCCATTAGTAACCACAATAAATGTAATAAAATGATCCTAATGCAAACAACCCATCAAAAAAGCCCGAGGCTTATTTGGAATGAAAGGCCCAGTCACATGCTTTACATCCTGGACTAGTCTCCAGAGACTGAAGAATTCCAGAAACCCAGACACTTCATGCTCCATACCCAAGCTCCAGATCATTCAGTAACAGGTAGAGCTCAAATGATGATTTGTATGAAGAGGGGAATTTGGGCCAATAGTAAACCACAGCCAAAGTCAAATGGTTGAGCAGACTTCATACATATTTTTGAGACAGTCATGAACTACAAATTGTTTTGCTGCCACCCCCAAAATGATAGTCCTGAATTCAATGCATATAATCAACTAAGAGTTTTGCTTCTACTATCTTTGGATACTAGGTTGGAAAATGCAATCCACATCCACAAAGCAAACTCCTCTCTCCAAGATGTAAACAAAAAGTACTGAAGAGGATAAATTTTGTGGTGTTCTTCTGATACATTACCCCTCCTTCCTCAGGGGAAGAAATAGTTTCTTTAAAACTCTTCTCGTGTTTTTGCTTTAATTTTATTAGAACCTCCCACCCTCTTATTTGTGCTTCTAGTCCAGCGACATATTTCACGTACTTCAGAGCTTCTGTTGTGCATTCAACAATTCACTGTTTACAGGGGAATTCATTCATTACCTGCTCGACCTAATGCTCTTGGTTTTCATTTTATTACACTGCACTTTTCATGCCTGCTTTGAAGCAAAATGTTTTAATGATGAAAAGGTGCAAGGGACACTATCATAACACTCCTTTCTTGTCATTAAATAGGCAATAACCAGTAACCAAGTCAGGAAAGACAAAGTTTTATCATCAATATAGGGAATCTCTAGCCAGTAACAGCAGGACAAGAAATTCTGTTTCATAATGCTCAGATACACAATTTACTCACAAGTCACTCAAGGTTAAGACTTTCTAAAGTAAATTCTAACTTCTTAGGGCTTAAATCTTTAAGAACTCTTCCTACATCCCAGCCACTTCTCACAAGTCTGGAATCTGCTGTGTAATAGCAACAATTTATAGAATTAAAAGGCACTTTTACACATCAGTATCACTCAGTCCTTTAAATCCAAATGTTTCATTAAATATCAAATCTTAACTAGTCCTCTATAGATTTTGAGAAACAAATATTTGTAACTAAAAGCAAAGCAGTACTATATAAAGCACTGTTTTTTCACTTCTCCACACGATTTCCTCCTTGAAAATCCTAAGTTTAAAAGCACTATTCTTGTCCAAAAATACTTTCAAAGTGCGTCATTATAAAAGAAAAGGCTGCAACTTGTATTTTAAAACCAGGACTATGTTCCAAATACAAACTTTAGAACTACTGGCACATTCAAAAACACAAATGAACTAAGTGTCTCCTTCTACCTTGCCTTCTTGCCTTCTTGAATGTAATTTGAGTGCCTTAAGAAAACATGCTCAAAACCTCTAATTTAAGAAGAAAAGAGGTATTGTAAAACAACCTTTTTCATCAGAGGATATGCAAGAATGAACTTTAACAACTAAGTGTTTTTAAAAAGAGACATTAAAAATACAGTTCAATTTATAATCATTGGACTGCATATAAATTTTAGTCAGTATATCAAAGTATCTAACACCTCCCCCCAGTACTGTCTAACTTCAAAGTCTGCATAGGTCAAGGTCTGAAAATTAAGCAATGTCATTAACCTGAAAAATATTTTGGTTTAATTCAGAGCTTTGAGAACTTATATAACATTAATTTAATGTTAAAGCTCCCACATAAGCAATAATTTGCTTTGGATGTATAAGGCTGGTACAGATGGTAGGTGAGAAAAACGTTGATGAGAAAGTTCAAAAAACACTAGTGTCACTATAAAGCGTGAAGCAGCATTTTCATTACATTCTTTCTTAAGGAACTGTCACACTTTCCAACTTACTCTTTGGAATTGTAGGAAATTTACAAGGAAGACTAAACTTAGATCTAAATGTTAGTTCTTGATACCAAGGCTCAGATTACAGTATTAGACTCTGTGAAATTATTTATGCAACTTACAATGAAGTGAGCCAAAAAAATGAAACGAAATGTATTTAAATTTTCTCTAATATTCAAAATATTAGAGTAAAATATTTTTAAAATGCATCTATGACTACATGATAATATAGATGGGCACAATATTTCAGTTCACAGCTTGTAAGGTCATACACTTCTCAAAAGGCAAACATATGGAGAATCCAGACACCTGACAAAGAAAAACAGTTACATTGTGAAGAAAACAAAAACAAAGAGTTATTTTTAAAATATCATGTAGTAAAAAAAAAAATCATGTAGTTTGCTAAAACAGATGATATACAATGATATTTTGTATCTATTTAGGGACATAATTTTTAGATGTATTTCTTCAATAAAATTAGGCCCCAGTAAAATATTAACATATTGATAAAGTTTGATAATAGGCTCTTTCTTAGACTTATAAAAACATAAAAATCTGTACTACAGTCCAAAGTCTAAATCTGTAGAAGTGGAAAGGAGAAAAAGAACCAATCTGTTACCTCACTAACTTTACAATTGACATTTCTAACCCAAAGCATATGTGTATGTATACACAAAAACAAGACACAATATAAGCCATGTGAAAAATTAATATATCTTACTTATTAGTATTATTAGAACTAAGAATCACAGGCCAAGCCAGGCAGTGATGCATGCCTGTAGCCTCAGCTACTTGGGTGAGGTGGGAGGATCACTTCAGGTTGTCCTGGGCAACACAGTGAGACCCCATCTCAAGGAAAAAAAAAAAAAAAAGAAATAGAAGCCTGCTAGCAGCGGCAAACAAAGAAAGCTCAGAAAAGTACAATTTTACTATTTTTTGAAATTTTATTTAGTGGTACATTTTAGATATATATAATGATAACATTCATCATAGGGAATTTATACCTGGTCATGATATATCTTGCTGCTTCCTTTTTTCCCCACTTACCTCCCCTGCCTTCAACTCCTCCACCCCTCCTTATTTACAAAAGTTGTGTTTCCATTTTTTTCCCCTTCTATTCTTTTTTTTTGTACCTCCATTCCTTTTCCTCTCTCCCCTCCTTTGTTCCCCTTTCCCTTTTGAACAATTTCTTCCCCTTTTAATCCTTATTTATACACTGTCAATTTCTCACACCAGATAAACAATGTGGTATTTAAACATGTGTGTCTCATTTACTTCATTTAAGAATATAGTCTCAAGATGTATTCATTTACCTAGAAATGTCTCAAGCTTATCTTCTTTATGGCAGAGTAATACTCTATTATATAAAAAAACCCCTTGGGCTGGGGATTTAGCTCAGTGATTTGAGTGCTTGCCTTGCAAGCACAAGGGCCTGAGTTCGATCGCCGGTACCACCAAAAAAAAAAAACAAAAAAAACAAAAAAAACCCACATCATCTTTATCTGTTCGTCAGTTGATGGGCATTTGGGCTGTTTCAAAGATTTAGCTATTACAAACTGTGCTGCTATAAACATGCACGTGCATATTTTGCTCTGGTATGATGCTTTTAATTCTGTTGGGAAGACACGAAGAAGGGGAATAGCTGAGTCAAAGGGAACCTCTAGTCCTAGTTTTTTGAGGAATCTCCACAGACTTCCACAGTGGTTGTACCAGTCTACATTCCCACCAACAGTGGAGAAGGGTTCCTTTTACTGCACAGCCCCTCCACCATATGTTATTGGCTGATTTCTTGATAATGGGCATTCTGTCTGGAGTGAGATGGAATCTCATTGTTGTTTTAATTTGCATCTCTCGAATGGCTGGTGATGTTAAACATTTTTTCATATGTTTATTTGACATTTCTACCTCATCTGTGAAGTATCTATTCATTTTGGCTGCCCATTCTTTTGATTGGTGAATTGAGACCATTTTCGTTGATGGTTATAACTGATATGTATTGATTTATCCTTGTCATGTTATTTTCCTGTCGTTGGTTTCCCTATTTCCCCCGTTTAATTACTTGCCTTGCTAGATAGATTCATTCTGTGGCTGGTCCTGGAGCTGTAGTCCTGTCTCTTTCTAGAATGTCCTTCAGAACATTCTGGAATGCAGGTTTGGTGGTCATGAATTTCTTCAAGTGTTCTTTGTCATGGAAGTATCTTACTTCTCTATCAATTTTGAAAGGAGTTTTGCAGGTACATCAATCTGGGCTGGAGGTTGTTTTCTTTAAGGGCCTGAAATACTTCAAGCTCTCCTTGAGGTAGGGGTTTGTGCTGAGAAGTCTGCTTTGATTCTGATGGGCTTTGCTTTATAGATATTTGTTTCTTTTCTCTAAGAGCTTGTAGTAGTCTGTCCTTGTGTTGCATTTCTGAAAGTTTTCTGCCATTACTTCTGTGAACAGGTTTTTTTTTTATGTCATTTGCACAATCTCATGCTTTTTCATTGACTCCAATCAATCTTATATTATTCTTCTTTGTGTCATTTAGCAGCAGTTGGATTGATTTTTCATGATCCCTTACCATTTTGAAGAACTTTCTTTTCACGATTACTAATCACAATCTTGGTCTTCTCTATCTGATAATTCTGTTCTCACACTGTTTCATTCTATTGTCTATACTTTCAGTGAAATTTTTAGTCTCCTGGATAGTCATTTGAATCTGTTTCACAGATTCCATTTCTTTCCTATGTTGGGTGTTCATGGTTTCCATTTCTTTCCTATATTGAGCATTTATGGTTTCCATCATTTCCTTAAGCTCCTCTATTTTTTTAATCTGTATCTGCTCTAGAGTCAAGAGTCATGTTCTTCATTTTGGAAATTATTTGTTTTGATTTTTTTCTAGAGCCTCATTCATCTGCTTTGTTACTTTTGCTGTTACTACTTCCAAGGATCCAGGTAGGTGGCTTTTGGATTGTTCTACCTTGTTACCCGCTGAGTTTCCCTTTGGTGAGCTAGAAGTCTTCGGTTGCATCTTGCTTGTGTGTCTTCTCATTTTCTATTTTTTTTAAAGTTTAATTCCTGGGTTGATGTTTGTGAATTGCTTATACCTGGTAGCTTTATCGCTAGTACCAAGAACCCTTTGGAAATGACCACTTCCTCAGAGATGTCTTCCAGGTGTTGCTGGTTTTTGGGTTTTGAATCTGTTGTAAGATCCTACCTCTTCAATTTATTGGCGCTGAGAAGTTGCTATCTATTTGGCTAGCCCTTGGTTCTTTGGCCCTGGCCTATATATGACCCTCAGGCAATCTCAGTCTTGGCATAAAAGCAAAAACAACTTATTAGAACAATTCTGTCACCTTGGCTAAAGTAGTACAATCAGTAATAACAACAGCATCAACTACAGCCTAGAAAATGACAAACTGTGCTAACTATTAATTTGCCACCTTTAGCCATATAAACTAGACTGTGGTTATATAACAATATCTAAAATAAACCAGAAACTTGTATACAGTAAGTATGCCCTCAATATGGCAATTTTACCCTAAGGGGAGAAAATTCAAAAGGGATTAGGAGGAAAAATATAGAGAAATAGAAGAAGAGGAAGAGATGAGAAGCAAGCCTGGAGGACAGGAGAAGATTATGCAAATTTTGAGAAACTAGTAAAGAAAACAAGAGGGAAAGAGAGAAGGAAGAAAGAAAAACGAGGACAGAACAAAACAATAACATCAAAAAAATAGAAACAAATTTCACATTCATATAAAAACAGGAAAAAATAAGAAAAAAGAGAGGAAGGGGAAAAAACAGCAACAACAGGATAAAAAAAATTCCACTTCCAGGCATGTCTCTGCTGTCACTAGTAGACAAGAGTAGGCAGCCCAGGTCCTTGTTGATTAATCTCAGCAGCAGATTTATGGCAGGGAAGTGGGTGTTGCCAGCTGGGTCCAATTGCAAGGCTTCACCAATTCCAATAAAGTTCAGGCTGGTCTCTGGCTGTGATTTTGGAACCTGATTTGTTCAGCTAGAGACACATTGTGTGTCTCCCACCAACTTGAACTCAGTTCTTAGCTTGAATATGGCTCCTTGTCCTCCTGCCAATTTGAACTTGAACTCGGGTCTGCCTTGTCTCAGCACAAAGGGCCACTCTAAGTTCTGAGCTTGGCCCCTTTCCAAGATGGCAACCAGCCAATTGTCCTCCCCTGGGGGGGAGGCATCTGAACCCAAATGCAGCCTGCTGTGTCCACCATTCTGCTCCACTTGGGTGTCTTTCCATGGAGGCCTCTGGGGTCACCAGCAGTAACCCTGCATCTGCAGACTTAAGCCATGTCTCCCACACCACAAGCTGGGATGCTGGGAGAAAGCACCATCGATCGGTCCATCACCTCCTTCTTCTGCACTGAGGTCTCTTTTTCTACTCTCCCTGTGGGCTTCAACTCTTGCTTCAGATCCTTGCTGGGTCCTTTGAACCCACTTCCCTCCTTCTTCTCTTCCTTATATTGCTATATTCCAGTGTCTGAACAACAAATCTCAGAAAGGCTGTTTCTCTACTGTTCATTGCTCCACCATGTTCCTGGAAGCCCTCCACAAATATTCAATTTTACTATTAAATATAGAGAAGTTTTAACTAACACTGTATTTTTCTTGCCTACAGTCACAACTTGGACTCTTGATGAGGGCCCATTATTCCAAACACTTGAATTTTCACTATACAGATTCACGATATCTGATTTGGAGCCATCCACAACCTATCTTGGGTTTAACGTGTCATTCAAATTTGGCCTCTCAGGACTATACGTTGGCCTTAGGCTCAGGAGCTGGGTGTAAGCATTATGTATAAACAGTATCCATCACTTGGCAAAGGACTCTCACTAACCAAAACTATGAGATGTCTAGTTAGTAATTTATGTAGATCTTTCCAATGATAGGAATACTTTAATATTTCTACCTAATTCCAGTTCTCTTCTGTTTCTAATCAGTTGTTTGCCTTGCCTCATGAACACCGATTTACAGGGAAAACCAACAGGGCTATTGTGAGGAATAAAATAAGACACAAAACACATTATGAAAAATGGGTGGACTAATAAACATTAATCACCGCAATCACAGCTACCACTATTATTCCTACTGAAACAGAATTGGTGCCAGAGCTAGAGTGAGCCAGCCCCCACTGCTATTCTCTTAGTGTTTTCAAACTGTAGGTGGTAGTGATTACAAAACTGACATAATAGATTGTTAGCAACATTTCTTAAAAATAAAAACCCGGGAGCTAGGTGAGGTGGCAGACACCTGTAATCCCAGCATTTGGGAGGCTGAGGCAGGAGGAACACTGTGAGTTTGAGGCCAACCTGGAATACACAGTGAGCTCAAAATCAGCCTGAATTACATAGCAAGACTCTGTCTTAAAAAAACAAAAAATTAATAATGATGATAAAATCTAGAACACATTCAAAAATATCAGTGTACCACATAAGCAGGATGAATACTATATGGTACATATCTGCATTACACTGAGTTCTATGTCACCATGTAAAATGCATTTTTTTACAGAGATTTGTGATTGATAGTCTAGAAAATACTATTCTAAATGACAAGACCTCACCTAAAACTGTAACTTTCCTTTCTGATTCCAATAGTGAGGAAGACAGAAGGTGGATGAAAGAGTTCAGTGGAATAGAATTCAACACAACTGTCAAAAATGTTATTATTGAATGCATATTGCTTGGGTGCTTCAGAATCACATATCCTGTGTTATATAATACACTCCAGTTTTTAAGTAATTTATCCTCACAGATAATATTTAAGATCCAGAGGTCACAAAACATACCAGGACTTTAACTTTATGTACCCTGAATTTCCCACTTCACAAACAAAGGCTGAGAACTTGTAACTGGTGGGGCAAGTAACAAAGCTAATGAGTGGCAGAACTAGGAAACCTGTCTTTAGGTTTCTAGTTTAAATGCTAAAAGTAATGTTATTCAGTATGTTCTAGTTGCCTACTACTACATAGTAATGTCTAAGTATTAGATATAAGTAATGTCAATATGAATAAAATGATTTTTCAGAGTTGCGAATGAACAGTCAGAAAGTGCTATAAGAGCACTTGAAATTCAAATAGAATTCCAATATCCATAAAATGTGATTGTAATATGGCAGAATGCAAGATTTTATCAAGTTGAAAACTCTTTTAAAAAGTATTTCTTTCTTCAGGGTACAGATAAAACTGTTTGAAAAACCACTATAAGATGTCTGAAGGATCATCAATCCAAAATTCTTAAAAAAAAAAAAAACTGTATTGTTTATTCTTTGCAATATGTTGATATAAAGGAGGCATTTTTTTCTGTTTATATCCGCTGGAAGTTAGAGCCATTTGACAAATGAAAAGGAACTTCATTTAGGATGTCAGTACTTCTACATTAAAAATGGACCCAGAAGTGAACATCTTTGGTATCTCCAGCTATCAGTGAATAATGTGGATGTCATCACGACTGCATCTGAGTTGTCTTTAACAACAGTCACCTTAATTTCTACATTGGCTTCTCAACCCCACAGCCACAACTTGCCCCATTCCCGACACAGGAGAAACGCCAGCATTCTTTGATACCATTTTGTACCCTTTCATCTTGTTCAGCTACCCCACTCTCCTATTCTCATAGAGACCTCCGAGCCTTCCTTTCTTTCCAGGACATTTTATTATATTCATCCTATCTTCAGTTCCTTCCTAAATGAATTCAGATACCATTCCCATATTCCCTCTATTCCTTTGTGGAAAGCCTGAAATTCTTGCCCTTTCACTGTAACGCCCTGATGGTTCCCCACCCTGGAACATACATAGAGTAGCTATGGAATCGGCGGCACTGCATCTACATGACTTTACCACCACCAATCTTAATAAGGCCTGGCAGTCAACTCTCTGTCCCACTCTTTCCAGCAGGTACATCAACACATCTGCTCACAACTCTTACCTTGCTACCTCCCTCTTCACCAGCACCTAAGTCAATGGGAAAGGAAAAGGCACTAGGCGAGAAAGTTTCCAGCTGCCACACCAATGTACTTACCTTTATTTATGCTGTCTTCCCTCACCCTCTCCTACAACAGAAAAGTTGTTTTTATCTCAGGCTAATCTTCCCATCTGTGCTCTGGGTCTTTCTCATGCTTCATCCCATCTCAGAGACCCAGATGTTTTAATTTTCACCTCTATCTTTAAATCTTTCCCTCCCCTAGCCTCCATTAGCTTCCAAAAATATTCAAACCTCTTCCTTGATTCCTCCATCAGTTACCACTCCAGCTAGTGTCTCCAAAAGCAAATTTCATTATGGTACTTTTCTTAACTTCCACTCCATTTTACACCTCCTAAGTATCATTTTACACCTGAACTATAACAGATCTTTGTCAAGATTGTCAGTGGACATTGGTCTTTTCAGATGAGCCTGACCCTGCTACTGCCCTCTGATTCTTTAAAAGGCTTCCTGTGGTTTTCCGGACCCCACTCTCTCAGCTTCCTTTTCAATGTTTCAGGCCCCCTCTTCATCTACTCAATCATTCCATGCTAGGGTTCCCCAAGGTTCTCCTGTTGCTCTTCTCTCCAGTAGTCAATTATATTATTATTAAAATTTCCAACTGGTATACTGATGCCTTCCAAATCTGGGTCTCCTTCTCAGCCCTGTCATCAGTTTCAGATGTGTGTGTCCCACTGCTTTCCTGACACCTCTGGTGGACGTCTCACGAGCACCATTAATCACTGTGTCCAGAACTTGCAGTGCTTCTCTTCTTCTCTATCAAACCTGCTCCTCCTACAGTCCTCATTCCAGATATGAGTCTGCAGGTACTCAGGTAGGGTCAGAACCTGCACAACTCTCCTGACAACTCTCTCCCCTACCCTTTACCACATGCACTTAGTTACCAGTTCTATGGATTTACCTCCTGAAGTATCATTTGTATCCATACATTCCCTCCCCATCTCCCATTATCAAAGTAGTCCAAGTTACCCTCACTTCTTATTTAGATTACTGAATGCAAGACCCTGGTAAGTGATCTTCTTATCTCAGGTCTTAACTCCCATTCTTTCTTTACAACGTGAAGTAGGAATGACAAACTCCTCGAAATCTCACCTCTGATGTCTCTCCTCTCCGGTGCTTAAGATCTTTTCATGGCCTTCTGTTACTTTCAGGAGAAAAAACTTAACTCCTTATCATGATTTGCAAAATCCTTTACTGACCTGCAGCACCTCCCCCCACTCCAAATTCCAGCTGGGCTCTGTGTCACCAGGCCTTCTGCATATGCTCTTCCTCTACCCAGAGGATTTGTGATCCCTCCTCTGTTGAAATCTTAACCTAGGCAACTTCATCCAGGAAGCTTTCTCTCGCCCATACTCCATTCAGGGGTGGGCTGAGGACCCTCTCATGTGGACGACTGCTTCTGTTTCCCCCAATATGACACTTGTAACACTTCATTGAATTTGTTTAGTAATTTCTATCTCATCAACTAGGTACCCTGAGGGCTGGCCACTATAAAATAAGACACCTAACCCAATAAATACTTTTTGATGAATGCATTTATGAATTCTTAAGACTTATGTTTCTAATTCTTAGTTGGCTCCTCTATTTCAATTTAAGCTAGGTTTTTATTGTTTTAAGAGTCCAATACACTCAAGTTTTTGATCCTTCCTGTATCTGCCTACAAACAACATACATTTTCAACTTACATTGAAGACCTGCTAAATTAGTCTGTAGTTTTTCTTGGTTAGATATATCTTGGGCATTGCCTCTCATTCCCTTAGGCTCACAAAAATGGTACAATTCTGTTAAGGGTAGACAAGATCAGTCTCTTGCTTCCTGCCTCTTCTGATGCAGTGGCTTGCATCCATGCAAGGGCTTGCTCTGCATTTTTGCAGGTTCACACTGAAGTGCAGAGGTGCTAACACCCTATTAGACAACCACCACGCAGTGGAAAATCGAAGCCAGCAGACAAGCACTCTTCCTTGGGTCCCTCACACAGCCTAGTCTGAGCTGTGCACCAAGAAGGCGTTACTGGAAGATGGAACTCCAGTCCTTAGAGTGGAGGTCACACAATAACATAGCCTCCTGTTTTTTTTGTTCGTTTTTGTTGTTTGTTTTTTATCTTTCCTCCCTCCTTCTCTGGTTCCCTCTTCCTATTCCCTAGTCCTGTTCCTTGGGATCATTTCCCAAGTATGTCTGCCTGAATGGAAGCCCATGCTTTTAGAAAGAAAGTAGACTAAGACAATCATTTTAGTACTAAAAATGCTCAGAATTTTACTCTGGCTTTCTTATTTTGATACAGTTTAGTAAATAACTTTCTTTCCCTATTTTCAACACACCCTTCCTATTTTCAGATATATTTTATTATCAGTGAATAGTCCACAGATGCATGAACAAGTCTCCCCTAAATGATGTGTATTTCAAGAGAGTATGAAAATAATTTTTAATCATGTATTTTTTTAGTACATGTTTGCAGTACAAATGATTATGTTTATCATAGATTTGTATATATACATAACACATCTTGATTCTTTTTGAAAATACATTTCTTACAATAGGAATTTTATCCCAGTTTACATATTTAAAAACATATTCCTACTATCACATAAAAAATGCTTTTGTAAAATAAACAGATCTTATACATTTATGTCAAAGTTTACTTATTTTTCTGCAAAGAGAGAATACTAACAGTCACAAAAGAGAATTTAAACAGTTTGAAATACCTTGCAATTTAAAATACATCTATTCTTACAATGAAGTTGGGTGTGAATAGCTGAACAAACTCTTGGAATGTTATATCTGTCTTTGGGTCAGTTCTTCCCCTACTGAGCAGAATATGAAATAATACAGGTTCCAAGATCTAGCATCAAGTATTCTTTCAGAATTTTTTCTCAGTTAAGCTAATGATTTGTGTTTTGTTACTACAAAGCCACAGTTGAACCAAGAATATTTACTGGTAACTCACAAGATAGGAAAATGTTTAATCAACTGCAGATTCTTTTAAGACTGGTAACAAATGTGCTGATATCCTGGTACCACACTTTGCCCTCTTCTTTACTTAATATTTAATCATTCCACCAACTGTCACATTGCTAAATTTATTGACTAAGCAAAGTTTTAAAATTTTCTATACTTACTGCTACCTATGATATCAAATGTTTTTAAAAATTTAGATTTAAAAATAGGCTACATGGAGATTATTAACATTTACAGAATTTTAATGTTTTCTGGGTAGTAAAAAATTTCACTTCCACTATAAGATAATATCCTTTTGAAGTAGTTACAAGCGTTCTTAAAAAATTTCAAGTACCTAAATGAGAGTATTATAAGAACTCTATTATCATCAATTAATAATAGTAATCTATTTTTATATAATAGTATCTGAAATCAATGTCCTCAATAGCACACTCATACGTTGTTTAGAAGTCACAAAGCTCCCTAATATATTAAAAAAAAAAAACAAGTATTTTCCTAAACACCCTCTAAGCCTGCCAGGCAGTATACTGTACAGAATGAGCCGTATTTCTTTATACATTTTGACATCTCTGGAGCCCATATTTGTCTTACAACTAATGGGAGTCAGACTCTAATTGGCAACACTTTCTTAGTGGTACATAAAATAAGGGACTTATAATCAATGATGTCATAAATTCAGTAGAATATCATAGTTTGGCCAGCATTTAAACAGTGAGTATGGGCTCTCTTTATTTTTATTGTTTATTACAGGATTAATTAAAGTTAAAAACTGGATGACTATAAAAAGAATTGCTAGTTGGATTTTTTTTTAAATCTATTCCACAAGAGAAAGGAATCAGAGACATATTTCATTAGTAACTAAATGGAAATCTTAAGTCTTTTAAGAAATGTTTCAGTCAGTACCTGGTCAGGGTTCTAACAACTTTCAGTTACTGGTTTACTGCTCATCATGACTTACTGACCAAAGATTAGCTGGTCAAAACTTATAAAAGAGCATCTTCTAAAACTTCTCTGCAGGGCAGCCTTTTTAAAAATTTCAACGTGATTATGATTTATCAAAATGTCATAAAGTTTGTTTATATCACAGAATTTATTTTTAGAAGTTTTTTTTTATTAGTAAAACACTTATATTAAGAGTCACAACTGTTGAAGTCTACCTTAATATGTCTTAGTTTTCACATTTTAATAGAAAATAGAAATAGTAAAGTGTTATGACACATCAATCATATGTATAAATACTGCAGGCAAGATTTTTGTTAGTGTCCTCATTAACCACTTAACAGTTTACCTCAAGTGTCACTTGCACAGCTCTTGGTTTACATACTGACTATCCCGAGCATCACTCAGGCAGGTGTCATTCAACCAGCTGATTCTCGTACTGAATACAAGAATTTGATAAAATTGTCATTTTTATATCTCCTGTTGTATTATCTCATAAAAATTAACAAAAAATATGCATTCTTTGGTCACCCTGTATTTAAATAAATTGGACTCGTAAGTGCCTAAAAGACCATGCAAACCAGAGAATATTACTTTTTTTTTTTTTTTTTTTTTTTTTTTTTTTTTTTTTTTAAGACAGGGTTTCCTATGTATTCCAGGCTGGCCCTGAACTCACACAGTGATTCTCCTGTTTTAGCCTCCTGGGTGCTGGGATTACAGGCTTGTGCCACCACACCTAGCTTTACTTGATAATTTTAAGAATAGGAGTCACAGTAGCACAAATCATGTCTTGGCATTAGGTAGGGCAGGGGAACAGTGGTTCCAGAACCCCTCGTGAACACCAAAAATCCATGGATACTCAAAGTCCTTTATATAAAATGGCATAGATACAAATAAAGAGCAAAATATAACATACATAAATAGGAAGTAGGGAGAAGTTGAAATAGTTCCCAAAACTACCTATTTTGTTGTTTCAAAAATATTTTTTTAGCTGGGGATTTAGCCCAGTGGTTAGAGTGTTTGCCTAACAAGCACAAGGCCCTGAGTTCGATCCCCAGCACACACACACAAATATATATATATAAATGAAACAAATTACTATATATATATATATATATATATATATATATATATATATATCTATAGTAATTTGTTTCATTTATACTACTAGTTTTTCTTAGTTCACTGAAAGGAAGTTTTGGGCTATTATTTGTTTCTTCTTTGTAAGAGACAATCTTTTTTGGTCTACATCTTATACTTTACCTTGAAGATAATGATACACAGTGCATTAACTATTGTTATTCTCTTATTACATTATGAAATTTATTTTTTCCTAAAAAAAATTAAATCAGAATGGCCTAAAAGTAAATGATAATGAAAATTAAAATGCATATTAAAGTTCAGAAAAAAGCCATAGTATTTGCATAGAACCTAGACATACATCCTACTGTATACTTTAATCTTGAGAATGTTTATAACACCTAATACAATGTAAATGCTATATAAACAATGTTGTTCACGGGGAAATGATAGGAAAACAAAAAGTCTGCACTTGTTCACTAACTGACATAATTTTCCCCTGAATATACTTTTGATTCACAGGTGGTTGAATCCACAGATGAAAACCCTGTGGATATGGAAGGTCAACTGCATACTAAGTTTGAGATAAGAAAGTGTACCTTTCAAAAAGGATAAAACATAAAATAGCAATAGTATCATAAACTGACACAGCCTGGAGCTTTAGACCACAGGGGCTCAAACCAGAGGAAAGCTCCAGTTTAGATTTCTGCAGATAGTGCTCGCTTCGGCAGCATATATACTAGATTTCCGCCGACCAACCACTGGCCAGGCACAGGTGCGGCATTAGAAACGGTCTGCCCTGGGAAAGGCACCCAGTGCTCAGTAAACTTAGCTATTGTTATTTTTATACCCAATTTAAATTCAACAGCCTTACTAATAATGTGACTACACTTTAGTGACATAAGAAAATTTCTTACAAACATTTCAAAATATGTACAGAAGAGAACAAAATCCTGATTAATCTATGGTAAAACGCTACTATAATTTTAAGTGGTAACAATTATCCTAATCAATCTTTTGAAATAAATACTAAAGTATTGTACTTATAAAAATTATAGAGCAACATTGGAATAAAAATAATTTTATTGTTTAATAAGAAAACAAATTTTAGCTGTATTTTTGCAACAAATATTTGAGAGGTCAATGACAAAATGTTCACTATGTCTGAGGATAAAATGAGTAACAGGGTAAAACAGGATGGTGCTTGGGAAGCAGCATGTGCTTAATAGTTTAATTTATTTATTTTATAAATCTACAATCAAGAATTTTGATATTAATGACAAATAATATACTGTTTCTTCAACATTATGAGTCAAATTAAATCACAGTTTATCAATAACAGCTCTAAAATCAACTCCAAAATATATGAGCTACCCTCTTTCAGTGGTGCTTTTCTATAAAATACCTATTTTACACATTGCTTGTCATAAAGTAGTAGCACTTATTTTCTGAATGACCAAATTAATGGCCAAGTACTTTTTACCTCACCAAAAATGTTTCTACCTTTTTTCAAAAGCAAAAAAACAAAGTATTAAGTAAAAACAAAAGCATGCAGCATGATTCTTATTTTCAAAAGAAAATAGACACAGATTTATGCACAGGAAAAAAATGACCAGAGGAAAGCATAAAAATATTGACAATCCTGAGACTATGGATCATTTTACTTTTCCCCTTAGTGCTGGTTTTATGCATTTGGGCAAATTTCCCACTAGGGTTCCCAGTAAATATTTTTTTAAAAATAAGCAAAGAAAACAGCAGCTGATATAGAATTTCTTAAATCTACACATAAAAAATTATTGTTTTTAAAAAATCTAATATACTTTTACCTAAAAATCATTTGAGAAACTTTGGAACTCCCTTCTTTGAAATAGGCAGAAATTCTGAATTGAAAAACAAAAGACATATTTATGAACAAATGGATTTTAGACTTTTCTGAGTTACTTTAGTTTGTCAACCTCTCCACCAATAGGATCACCCATAGATGGTTTGTATTGTTACACAGTCTTCTTAGCACATGACCATAGAACCCAAACCACCAACCAAGGGTGCACGTGGCAGGGGGGGGAGAGCACGTCCCAGAGGCTTAGAGAATTCAGCACTGACCTCCAAGTGACTCTGGAGGCCTATCGTGATCAGCTGTGCCTTCTGCAGAGTAATTGAACCACAGAACAGCTGGGAGGAGAAACAAGCCCGTGTGAAAAAAGCACCATGCCGACTAACAATATTGTCCATATTAAACTCTGTATTTTCTCCATGTCAGCGTGTGGGTCACGTAAAAGTAAAACTGGCCCAGGAGAAGAAGAGAATTTTTCACAGATTGCTATTTAAACCTCCAATGACCATGTTTCACAGCAGGCTCAATATATTCTAGCATGTAACTGCATTTTAATTTCCTAAAACCACAGGACATAAGTCTGATTTCAAATAGTGTCTGGACTGTGATATTCAATACTGATAAAAGTACACAGTATTCTCTCGAAAGTTTCAAAGACTCAGCATTGAAAAAGAACCTTCATTTTTCTTCGGAGCACTATGCTCAAAGAATTCAGAAAACTGAGTTTTGTATGAGTTTTAAACAAAGAATAATAAAAGCTAGAGCTACTATCATGAAAAATGTAACTTACTAGTTTACAGGAAAAGAACATGCTATATATTTATCACTCACCAGATACAGTGTATTCTTGACAGAAACAGTCAACATAAGATTTTGAATCTTCTTTGCCATGAAATGTCCATTAGTGATTTTGGAAAATAATTTTAAAATTTATTAACATGAATGAAGTTCATTTACTTCCATTCAGTGCATAAAAATTATTGTCACCTTCTCAACTTTATAAAACAACAAAAACTTGTGATCTCTTTAATCTCCAAGTATTACATAAGAAAAGCAGCAACCTTAAAAATAGATTAAGAAGGGAAAGGAGGAGATAAAATTGTGTAGTAAGTTTGGGAGTTAGAAACAAATTTCTGGTCATAATATTATTCAACTGGAAGGAACTTATAAAGATAATGTGAACGTGAAATAAGTCAATAAAATGTTCAGCAGTTTTCACTGATATGACCTGAAGATAAGAGAATTTACTTGCTTTTTTCCACAGGGAGAGAGCTGAGTGGATAGGTATATGCCTTCCTCTCTGACATTACTGTCTTTGGCTACTGACTTGATTCCAAAACTGACTGAGAAATTTAATGTTTGTTCTCAAGAAATATAGCATCTATTTGATCAATTCTGAGACATAACTCAGAATGAAATAATCCCATTCTGATTAACAGTTGAAGGAATAAGAATGATAAGCCCTGGTTATGTAGTGAGACCCCTACCAGAAGCTCAATGGTAATCACAGGCAGCCACACCTAGAGGAGGACACAGACAATTTGTGGTCTCTCGTTTCCTCGACAGCCATTAAGGAATGTGCCAATCCAGCCTAAACTTTGAACCCTGTTTATAAAGAAAGTGAATAACAAGACTAGCTAACCAGGCATACTCTGTAATAAAGTAACTACATTTCTAGGCAAAATAAGTGAAAATTCTTATAGCCAAAGAAACTAATGCCTGTTATTCCAGCAAGGTGAAAAATAGTATATCCAATCAATAGGTTTAGTCTATACCTCAAGATTTTAGTAGTTCCCCCCCCCCGGGGGGAAGGGGTTTCCTGAATAAATACTGCTCTTCCCAGACCCTTCTTCGCTCAGGCTTTGGACACTATCCCTTGGGCCTATGCCGGCATACTAAAAGAGCTGCTCCTTGTGACTTATGACCGGTGTGGTGCCTTCATTTCTTCGGCATCGATCTCCTCTCCCCCTACATTTAAACTAACAGCCTAAATATCTTTTTTGTTTTTTAAAGTTTTTTTGGTGCTGGGGATCAAACTCAGGGCCTCGTGCTTGCTAGGCAGTCATTCTAACCACTGAGCTAAATCCCCAGCCCTCAGCCTAAATATCTGAAAAACCTGGGGCCAACTCCAGGGCACATGGCATATGTGTCAGCTGGGGCCCTGGGCTGCTCATCACTACATAAGGTATCACCATGGGTAAGAAGTACCATTCTTGGTTTCATAACAGCTTTTCTAAGAGGTAACAAAATACATTATGTAAAGAAATTTTTTATAAGGAAAAACCCAATTTGTGAGGAAAAAAACTGCACATTTTAGAACTGAAGGAATTATTGCATTACTTTCCTTACTTCCTTGTATTCCTGTTTGATTTTACTCCTTTCCTCTTCACCAGCCTTTGTATTTCTTTCCTTCTTTTTTAGATCATAAGTGACGAGTAGAAAAATGTGTTAAGAGGAATGAATCGGGTATCTGTGTGGTGGATTTTTTGAGCTCTGAAAGCTAAATTAAGCAAAATTTGGAACATGGAGGAACTTCAGTGCAGGGAGACATGCACGTCAGCATAATACAACCCATCCTACGATGATCAAAATCGTGCCTACTTAAAGCAGCAGCTGAATGCCCTGAGGATCAGGAGGAGAACTACTTTATACTGCAAATGATACTCAGGCTACCAGAAGGCAAATATAACTACATTTTTCCAGAGAATTACAGAGCAAATAAAAGCAAATGTAGGCAAAAGCTTGTGGTATGTATGTAATGTAGCATTCTATTTGGGTAAATGACCAAAACAACAATCATAGTGATTTTTAGCATGTCTGTTTTATAATCCTTACTGTATCTCAAGAAGGTAGATCCCATTGTTATTTTAACATTAAAAATGCAGAAGTTGTTCCTAGAACTTGGGAAGCTGAGGCAGGAGGATCACTGTGAATCTGAGGCCATCTTAGGCTACACAGTGAGTTCAAAGCCAGCCTGAACTACACAGTAAGATTCTGTCTCAAACAACAAAATAAAACAAAACAAACAAAAAGTGAGGAAGCTGAGGCCAGGGAAATTTTTTTAATTGAATAAGAACACACAGTATATCAACTGATTATGCAGCCAGGATCTGCATCCAAGAAGACTGACTCCAAGGTTATATAGTACTTTTAATGTCTATACATATTAACATACTAATACAGGCTAATATCCAAAGGAGAGTAATGGGAAACAAAATATGGCTGGGGCAAGAGGTGGAAGATGGAGCAAAAAAGGAGACGTATCAGAGACATTAAAAAAAAAAAAAAAAACCAAGAGAGCAATATCACAAAACCTCTCAGAGCCTATCTGCCTCCATGACATCATTCTATGCCTGTACTCAGTCCAACTGGTCAATATTTCTATCTTCTAAACACTGGCCAAATAATCAGTAGTAGACAAATCTTATGTACTGTGACAGTTGTAAAAGAAATGGGGAATGGTGTCAGTCTTCAATCCATATAAAAGCTAGTCTAACAGGAAAAGGCAGGGACAGTATGTAGCCCAAGTACATGAAGTTTCTTAATTTTCTGCCAAACTGTGAGTATGTGGCATGTATGATGTTTTCCCCTGTCTTACACACACAGGTGGACATGTACACATGCACATTCTACAGCAGATCTCTGGGAAGGGCCACAACCACACACATGGATTGTCCAAACAAAGCCAACGATTTCTAGATGACCTCTGCTCCAAACATACCTGCTTCTGGGTCCTGGTTGAAACGGCAGTATTTGGAGTTTTCAAGCGAAGGCAGGCACTGCTCAATGGGTACCCAAACATATGTCTCAGGACACAACAAATCAGAAGGTCTATACTGACCCTACGAGAGAAGTGAAAAAAAAAAAAAAAGGCTCAGGCATGGCATTACCAACACAGTAACTCCTGATTTACAAGGCTCCACAGCACCAGGAAAGATCTGAACTACAAATTTAAACAAAGCCAACCAGAAGTAGCTTCACTGTAAAGACCCTGTTATTGATCTCTGTCTTATCTCGAGCACACACAATTGACTGAAGTTTCTCTAAAAGTGGCACGTTGCCATTTAAGATGCTGTGTTGATTTGGAAGATTCGAATTTTTACTCTTTTCAAATATTTAACATAATTCTTAATGAGCTGATTGCTAACACCCAATTTCAAAATCAAATTTTAAAAGACAGTGAATAACAGAGGGAAACGTTTCAAATGCTAGAGAAATTCACAAAGTGAATTTATTTTCCAAATTTCATTGTCCTTCATGGACTCTATCTTTAATCACAAAATTTTAAATGTATAGAGTCAGTTGACAATAACATTTGTTCTACTCTAATGTATTAAAAAGTACTATCTTATCAACTTCTACAACTAACCTAAATTAATAAATGTACAGTAAAAAGAAGTTTAAAAAATATAATGGAAATTTCAGGGAAATATCTGTGATAATCCCTAATTTTTCTTCAAAATTCTATTTTATAAAAATGATTTATATATTTATAACTCAATTATATACCTCAAATCCAAAACAAAATCTATATAGCAATGCTGAAGAAAAACATTATTCACTTATGATATTAACAGAGAATGATACAAATTATGAGAAAGCATTTAGTAAAAATTATCAGAAACATCAAAGTTTCATGTTGAGCTTAATTAAAATTCCCAACATCTTATTAAATATTAAAATTCAAAATTAATAAATTCTAGTACAATGTTTTTCAAATTTTCACATACTTCATAGTAATACATACATTTTACATCACAACATTGTAAACATACATGCAAATGTAAAACTAGAATAAAAATTTTTACTATACAATGCTTACCCATGTTCTACTTTTTTTTTTTTTTTCTTTTCATTACTAGGGATTGAACCTGGGACCTTTACACTGGGCTACATCTCCAGCCCTTTTTTATTTTTCACTTTGAGATAAGGTCTCATTAAGTCACTAAGTTACCCAGGTCTACTTTGATTTTTTAAAAAATGATGCTACTGAACCATCAAAACTGCTTTCACAAACAGCAACTGGGTCACAGCAGAGAGTCTAAAAAACACTAGTGCAAAACACATCACAAAGAATACTGCTGAAGTGCTCTGCACTATTACATTGCTTTGCACCAGAAATGCATCTATACTAAACTGGCTACATGATAAAGCACCACACAGACTTCAAGCGCTCCACCAGCACTCAAAGTACAGGATACCACACTGTACGCTCATGGGGAGGGAGGACATAAACATATAAAGTATGAGAAAACATTCACTACTGCGTGAGAGGCAGGGAGAGGGTTCAAGGAGGATATGAAGTTTTATGGGGACCAAAAGATCTGAGTATCTAAATCAGGATGGAAAGAATTAGAACAATCTAGATTAAGGGAACAGCATAAACAAAGACATAGAGCTGAGCTAGTAGGTAATTCTGAGAACCAGGAAAGAACAGAGGGCTCAAGCAATGGAAAGGTACGTTGGGACCAGATTCTGAGGGTCTCAAATGTGTTTGGCCTTTAGATGAAAGGGGAAGGCTTCTTGGCTGAGAGCATGAGTTTTGCCCTACAGTTCAATAGAAGCAGGTGACAGGATAAAGAAGACCAGAATTCAAGTCTCTAGCTCTTGATCTTCCCTGAATGTTCAATGCATTACTTACAGCCCCACAGCAATTAAAGGTCATCTGTAAGGGGCAATTTCAGGTGGTCTACACACCTGTCTAATGCTAAAATTCATAAAAGGATTATCTAAAAATGAGTAACTGGAAAGTATAATAGCTAGATATTCCATTGCTGCATATCTTATCAAAAGCAATTAATTCCACTGCTATATTTTATATCAAAGCAATTCATTTCTCCATTAATTAGAAATTTTACCGGGGGGAATGAACAGTATGGTGTAATGCTGTCCACACTGTTAATCTCAAAAACTAGATATCAGCCTAAAGCAGAAGTCCTAAATCTCTTTTTTTTTCTCTTTGGTTGCTGATCATTTTGAAAAATCTGATGAAAAAAATGCTGAACATAAAGGCTAAAGCTATAAACTTCTAGGAAAAAAGGAGTAAATTTTCTTGACCTTGGAGAATACAAAGATTTTTTAGTACACAAAAATTACTGAACAATAAAAAATGGAAAAAAAAACTGAGTTGGACCTTATAGAAATTACAGTCTTCACAATTTTTAAGAAAACAAATAGGCAAGCCAAAGACTGGAAGAAAATATGCACAAAACATGTAATATTAGACAACAGACTTGTATCCAGAGCATATAAAGAACATTAACAGCTCAATAACACATTTTCTAAAAAGATAAACACTTCAGCAAGATAAATGGATGCCTAGTAAACACAAGAAAAGATGTTCAACGTCTTTAGTTACTAAAAATGCAAATTATATCCATAACAAGTTACTACAGTGTATTTTACTCAAATTCAGAAAGACAGGGAAAAAAATTAAGGTTTGATATGGATTTGGACTAAGTAGAACTTAAATAATGCTGGTTGAAATGATAGAGCCAATTGATAAAATATATACACTCTTGTACATATTTCATTTGCAAATGTTTCTAGGATAAATTCCTTGAATTGCATTTGGGTAAAGAGTTTTAACTTACAAAGTGCCAAATGACTTTCCAGAGAAGTTGTGCCATTTTACATTTCTATTAGCAATGTAAGGTATATCCAAATGGTAATTTCCCCCATATCCTTGCCAAAGCTGTACACTATCAAAACTTTCAATCTTTGACAATCTGAAAAAATGACATTTCGTTGGTTTTAATTCATATTATATATCTTTCAATATATGTAAAGGAATTTGCCTTTCCTTTTCCATAAAGTTGGCTTAGATTGCTGGTCTTTTCTTTGTAACTGAAAAAAAAAAAACTCTTTATATATTAAGGAAATTAACTCTTAGTTCATAATATATTTTAAGTATTTTCCTAGTCTGTCTTTCGATTTTCATGTTTTATTCTTTTACCTTGTGGAAATTTGATATGTGGTCAAATTTATCATTTTAAAAAATGGCATGTGAGCTTTGCACAATAATTATAAAGACCACTCTCACATGAAGATTTTTTTCAAAAATACTCTTTTCTAGCATTTTTATGTATTCATTACATTTACATTTATGCTCCATCTGAAATTCATTTTGGTGTAAGAAAAATATCTGACTTAATTTCTTTCATATGTTTACTCAGTGGCCTCAACATCATTTTCTGAACAATCTTCATTTCCTCCACTGATTCAAAATGCCTCTTTGGTAAGTTGCTAACTTCCAAATATGCTGAGTTTTCTTTTTGAACTTTGCATTGATCTATCAGTCTAATCATATGTCAGTGCCAGATAGTTTTAACTATTAAGGTTTTATATTTTAATCTCTGATAGATCTAATCACTTCTCACCACTCTTCATTTGCAGAATTTTCTTGCTCTTTTTGCTTAGTTACTCTAGGATTCCATACTTGGTGAAAAAATATTACCACTATAAATAAGGAAATAGTAATAAAAATGGAATGGCACAGTGATAGTAGAATATAAGGGAGAATCCCAAGAATGTCTACTGAAAAAGAACAGATGTATACCATTGTAAGTTTAAAAAAAACCCAAAATGTATAAATGACATAATTTTCTACTTTAACGTGGAAGGGAATGCTAACTTGTTAACATGTACAGGGTAAATACTAGAGTGGGGGTGGAAGTGATCAGGCCTCCACTTTTGAGTCCTGAAGGTGAAAAAAGACCCGATTTTCCCTATAAACACATTCCATGCAGATAGGCAGATTCACCATCAGTTACCTGAAAGAGATTGGATTTAAGAATAATAATGACAATAAAAAATATTCAGTTGATAAACATTAAATAAGTGATGGCACTAGTTACTAGTAACAAAAAGATGAACAAATATGTGCCTCTACAAGAGTCACAATCTAATGGGAGTGACAAAGCTGTGCAAAGATGAAGTACAATAAAAATATATTAACCGTGATAGTGCAAAACTGTTCAAAGGTCCTAAACTTTGACTATGTTCTTTGAAGGGAATACCTGCTCATATGAGTTAGTATTTTATTTTTAATTTTCTAAATACTCAGCTTATCTTTCTAAAAGATCATAAAGGTATATATTTTGACTTCTAGTCATCATTTGAAATCAAATTTTCATGAGGTTAAAACACTATTTTTCTCCAAAGTATGTACAGGCTTATTTCAGTATTTCAGATATTCTTTCAAGCTCTCAAAGAATGCAGTTTTATGATATAAACCACTTTGAAATGCTATACTTTCTAAATTAAACTGCTTGAGAGTTAAATGACCAAAGTGCTTAAACTCAATTTAGAGTTACCATAACACAAATGAAAAATACAGGGATTTGAAAGCTACCCCGCTTTTCACCATTGTAAGAAAATGAGAAATGTTTGTATTAAGAATGTAATTACTTAAGGATCTGGACATACTTTCCCATGGTAAGAAGAAAAAATATTTAATCAACCTCTAAGTACATTCATTCAGATTGGAACAATGAGGTAAAAACAGATTAATTCTTTCCTGGAGTGCTGACTTTTTGCAAATAAGAAATCTGAGTTACCACAAATTTCTGAAGTACTCAAAATTCTGAAAACATAATTGGTCTGACAGAGTTTACCTCACAATGTTTTAGAAAAGATGAGCTGTGGACCCCTCCATACCTCCCCACAAACCCAACAACAGGAACAAAATAGACCTTACCATGAGGGACGCTATGCCACGGGGCAGTGTAGGCAAGATAAAATGCCTTCAAAGTTAAATGTTAGCCTTGAAAATCCTAAAAAGAGGGTGCAATGCTTCATTTTCTTATTAATTAAAATGCTTAGAGATGGCCCCTTCACTCAAAGTTGAGCAAATCCTGTGATTTATAACTTTGCCAAACTGTTAGAACTTCTGCAATTACTTACAAACTGTTTTGAAACTGGAAAACAAAACAAAACTATAGAAAACCTACTAGCTAAGTGCTGGTATATTACAAGATGCCAAAGAAGAGTTAATGTTTTCTCAGAGTACACCTATAATAGTCAATAGTTTCCTCTGTAATGAAAACCACTTAGACTACTTATAAAACCCAAGTTATATTATGCTTCTCCCTCACAAGTGAATAGAGGAAAAAAACTAAAATATAGTCACATAATATTTCAATCAATTTTACTACACTGTCATAAAAATCTAGGAAATACCAATGTTAAATCTAAAACATAGAAGAAGAAGAAATAAAAGAAACCAAAACCCCTAGCTAACCACTTTTCCTCCTATATTTCTATTAGAAAAGACTGAGTATTCTGGAACAGAACACCATGCAATTTTGGTTTTAGACAATGGAATGAACAAAGGCATTCTTCTCACTTGCATGCTTTAGACCATAATTTGAAGGGAATTATCATATTGATCTAATTTGCTACCCTATAAAAGAATCACAAAATAAGTCATGTGAAAAGTATCTTAGTTTAGCAAAATGTAATAGTCTGAATTCATTCTAAAAATGGCATTCCCTGTGAGAGGTGTTAAAAATATCTCACTATCATATCTTATTGAACAACAGTCAATGAGTATGTAAAAGATCCATGCAAACAGGAAGGCCTGATTTCATGATCAGTAATAATTATAGCAAAGATGCTTTAAAATAGATGAAATTTTAATACTTCAAATGAGAACAGCAAGCAACACCAAGAGATTCTTCTCTCAGTAAAGATATATCTGGTTAGAAATCTGAATTCCAAAGACAAAAGCCATACCAACGCCATGCAAAAAAAAGAGTAAAAAATAGATCTAGCAAACCACAGCAATCAATTTTTTTTTTAATTGGTGCCAGGGACTGAACTCAGTGGTTGTATAGCAAGCACTCTAACCACTGACCTAAATCCCCAGCCCCCTTTTGCAATGTTTTTTATTGATGTAATTCATACACCATAAAAGTCACCCTTTCGAAGTATACATTCAGCATTTTTATTATATTTCAAGGCTGTGCAATTATCATCACTATATAACTCCATAACATTTTCATGCCCCTCTAGACTCTCTATACTCATTAGCAGTCACTCCCTAGTCCTTCAACCCCCAGCCCCAACATCCACTAATCTATTAGTAATTTATTTAAAAATGGAATATTTCCTCATATGGCGATGTTTCTTCTGTGATTCAGAGTAAAGACATTACACAAGACATTACACAGCCTACAAGTACCTAAGGGATGTAGCCCATGTTAACTTTCTGGCCTGTTTTTCTACAACTTGCTCCTCCTCCACCCTGGTGCTCAGCCACACTGACCTCGCTGTGGTTCCTGGAACACACCAGGCTGCTCCCACCTCAGGGCTTCTCACAACTGTCTCTATTTTGGTCTTACAAATATTCTCATGGCTAAATTGTCATCTACTTTAAGTTTTGCTCAATGTCACAATCTCAGTGAAGCCTAGTTCTCATCTCTATTTTTCTTCCACAGGGCTTACCACGGTTATTAATTCCCTATTTATACCTATATGGAATTTCTTGTTAGAATGTATAGTCAGGGATTTTTACTCTGAGCTGTTCACTCCTGTGTTTCAAAACCTTCTGAGTAAATAACTGGATGAACGAACAATTAATCCAGCACCGCACTACACTCCACCTCTACCATTTCTACTTCCATTCTCTCAACCCAGTGTTATGTTACTTTAAACTTCCTGCCTTGTACATTAACACAGTTCACATGAATCAATCCATATTTGTTGAACTCTTACTTACGATGTGGTGCCACCATATTTTTATTGTATAAGACTAGTTCCCAACCTTGGGAATTCAGTGAATTATTACCAAATACTGATGTTACATTATCATAAGATGGTCTATGAAAGTTACCGAAATTAAAAAGGGAGGTTTATACTCAAGAAGATTAGAATCTATCTGCATGTGTCCATTTAGTTTTTTTCTGAAAACTGAAAATATTTCTTTATGTCTCTGGCATACATTTTCTTTTCATACTTAGCTTCACTAAAAAGGGTGGGGCTAAGGGGGAAACATGCCTGAGAAAGGGATTCTTCTGCTAGCAGAGCGAGCATTGACACCTTGGTGGGCAATAACAATAACAGTTATTTCTCTCTGTGTTTATTAAGAGCATTGGCCTGTAACAATTCTGTATATCATTGTGTTAAGTATCATAATAACTTTAAAACGTAATGGAAGATGTTATTTCTATTGTACAGGTAAAATAAGATCATACAATGATAGTAATGAACTTTGAACTGGACTCTTATTTCCTTTCTCATTCCATACCTAAATCTGAAAATATTCATACTTCTTTAAAGTATTTACAAAATAATTTCTAAGATCTTAAAAATTACAGCTTAGTTCAATATGTACTGAATCTGTACTTGACATCCAGGACAGGAAGATGAACTGAGCCTTGGGAAGTGCTTGTTATCTGCAGTGGGCAAGGAGGCTGCTGTGCCAGTGGCTTTTACAGTCAGGTGTGAATGTAGGACAGTAGCACAGGGCACTATGCAGGCACAAAGAGCTACATCAGATAGCAATACTGAGAAGAGAAGTGAGGACTACACATAAACTGTTGGTGGAACTCAAAGGTGAAAGACCAGCTGTCTCTGGAGCACCAGAAAAGGTTTATTTTGCAACATGTCTTCAAAGCTGAGTAGCATCGTGTTCAAAAAATAAAACAGGCACTCACCAACAGCAAATGCAGATCTGAGACCTACATGGCTGTCCCCTCCTGAGCTCTCAAATACATGTCCATCAAAATTTCACCAAATAAGAGATGAAAAGAGAAACAACTGTTTCATCTTTACAGCTGGAATGTGCTCCTGTGTCTTCATGGTTTAGGAAAGCTTTCAAAATAAATTTATCTTTAGTTTTGCATTCAAAATGTTAATGTTAGGTTAGTTACAAAGAGTCACTCCATCTTTTCTCTGAACAAATGCCAATTTCCATAAATTCAAATTTTTTTACCAGTATTTTTCCTCTTAATACAAAATGATGTATTTGAACCATGTTTCAAGTTCATGAATAGATCCATCTACAATCTGGTATTACCTGGAGAAATATTATGAAACCCACAGTTTTAAAATTATAAGTTTCTTTTATCTTATTATATTTTCTGTCTTCCTAGATCTCCATCAAAGTGTTTCTTATAATTGCATGTACAATTGATCAGAAATAAAAAAAAAACCTTACTATTTATATTGTAATGGAAAATGCCCTTAGAAAAATCCTGAAGAAAACAATGAAACGACTAGCCATCCCTTTTTAAATGAATTCAGTGTTTAAAAGGTCCATTCTGATTACAGTAAATCCAGAAATACATGATTTTAATATCTGAAGGGTTTTAACATCTTTTAAAAATCTTTTTTCAGTCTTTATAAGAAGAAATATTTGAACCCCTATGTATTCAGCACTATATCTTTGAAAAGCTGACATATAACAATTCCCTTTGAATATTACATTTTTCTTTGTATAAGTTTAAACAACATAAATGAAAAGTTATTTCTTTAATTAAAGTTAAAAGATTGGAGACTTTGCTATTTTTCTCAGAAAAAAAATATCAGAGAAAAGAAATGCTTTCATATGATATTCACCCCCAAGTTAGCGTTCTTGGCTTTTAATTGGAAACATCTGGGGATGGGGTTGGCCAATTGCAATAAAATTGAAGTTACCAATTCACACCCTGCCATTTTGAGGGTATTTTGTTTTTATAGTTTTCAAATCAAAACCAAACGGATTTTCCTTTGAACTCTGGTCCTGAACCAAAGATCTTTATGAGATTTCACTCTCAAGAATACTTTATAAATATTTTGTAAAATGGGAAGGATTTCTTGAGTATTTAAGAGGCTAAACCAGAAGTTTGTTTTGAAAGTTCAAGTTAAATTAAAATGTAAGTACACCAAAAAGATGAAACTATTTAAATACACATACACCCACCCACCCACACAGAGTGAATACCAGTAGCACTGAACAAAAAGAAAGATGAACATTTAAGTCTTTTATCAGGTAAAACTGATCTGTGTCCCACTTTCCACAATAAACCTTTTGCTAAAATCAATTGCTTAAAAAGAAGCTCTAACACTACTTAAACAAAATAGTTCAAAATAATCCATTAGAATGGGTTGTACCCCTCAGAGAAAGCAAGTCAGAATAAGGCTTATTAAATCCAGTCCTTTCCCTGAAAGACAACACCAATGGAATCCCATCCGCAAAGTACTACAGCAGACCCTTGCTCCTGATTTCATTACATAAACAGAGATTGACTTTATCCGTCCCCAAGAGAGTGCTTCAGAAGTAACCCTAGCTGCTCTGTTTTTAAAAACTGTGTTTGGGTTGTGCCACGCTCAGCTGGTGAGGTGAGCTGAGACCAGTAAAGACAAAGGGCCTAAACATCTGAATCCATTCGTGTTCCCCAAATTCTGAATACCAACAGATGTACTCCATGTGCTGTTAGGCTAAGCTTTGAAAATTTAAAAATACATATTTTTTTCCACTGACAAACAGAAAGTGATGGTAGTCTGTGTTTCTTTAATTAAAATCCAAGGGTCCTCACAGGCTCCAAGCCTTACTTTAAAGCTGCTTTAAGACTGAGCTATTTATTTTACCATTGTCAAATAATATAGAATAAAGATTCTAATTCAGTTTTAATCACAATCTTTGCTTTTATTTTGGAAACCCTGAGTTAATCTATTTTCTTCTAGAAAATACAAAGAAAGCTTGTGAAGAAAAGATTCAGGGAGTCAACTTACAGCCCAAACTTAATTTCAGACTGAAGGGTCATGAGTTGAAAAGGATGAGGGGAAAAAAAAAAGAAAGAAAGAAAGAAAGAAAATGAAAAGAAGAAAGATACAGAAAAAAAGAAAAACCCAAAACTTCAATTTCTGTTAAAGATTACACATTCATATGAATATTCATGTATGTGTATATTTGGTGTTAACATGTTGCTAAGAAGACTCAATTTAAATCCTTATTTGCTTTTTAAAGCTACTGCTAGGAAAATAGGACTCAGAAGCACTGGTTCTGCCACTACCTTAACAGAGGCCATCCTTACCCAGATGGTAAGAAGGGCTGATTCCAAGTTCTCCTCCTTGCATCCACCCTCTTACTGCCACCAGACGAAACGGACTGTCTAAAGTCCCTATTTAAAACCCTTTACAGGCTCTCCAATACATACAATAAACTACGAGGATATTTTTAAGTAAAAATATTTCATTGGCTTTTATGTGATACCATTGTAATTTTAGTTACAGATAATGAGAAATTATACAAGATAAAAAACCACAACATATTCAATAATGCTTTTAAATTTGGATTTTCTAATCATAACAGAACCTATGTGACTGTAAAATAATGATACTGTACTCACACATGTACATTCTTAACCCATATCCATGGTGTACATATGGATTCAAACCTCTCATCAAAGCTCCATAGTTTAGAGACACCAGAGATGTTTCTGAGTATTAGACACAAGATCTGCTTTCGGTCTTACTTTCTTTACACACAATACACTGCAGACCCTCATAACTGTCACAGGTTATCTTCTGCCTGGGTGGCTATCCATTCGATGAGAACGCTTACTCCACTTCTGAGTGAATTTAAATACTGCCTACTTTACCAAGCCTTCCTTGGGACTCTGCTTCACCTCACCCCCAAATGCTCAAGTCTCCAGGTTGAATCATGCCCTGCACTGTCATTCTTGCATTCGATAAATCATTATTAAATGCCTCCCATCTTCCAGACTCCAGGCTAAGGTCCTGGGCACACCCTGATGAACAGTAATAACACTGCTACTTTAGTGTTCAGGGACCTTCTTGCCTAAAAGGGGAGACAGACTTTCAGGACATAATCACACAGAAATGTATTATTACAAACTATGGTAAATGCTATGAAGAAAGAGCACATCAGTACAACAAAGAAAGCTAATTTAAACGGGGTAGGGGGGTGTCAGAGTTGATGCTTTGGAGATACTACCAGGTTTTCCACAGAAGTCTGCTCTAAAACCTCATACAGTCTTCACAGTCATCTGTTTTTGTGCTCTATTTCTCTAACTTTTGTGACATCACAAATCCCAGCTTGGAGTTTCCATCATTTCTTAGCATTCCTTGGGCCTAGAATTCTTTGTATGGACTGAATTTTCACTAAATACTTATTGACTGTTTATTGAATTAAGTTAAATTGTGTCAAATTGTACTTCTTTAAAAAGGAGAATGAGAGGATCCTAAAACTAGATGGGGCTTCGGCCTCTTTAGTTAGTTTTTAGTTTCATTTTACTATTTAAAAAAAGAGAGGGGAGACAGAAAAATTAAGTGACATAATAAAGACTGGTAAAGCCAAGATCAGAAGCCTAATCTTAACATTCTTTTTCTGTTAAAATTCCCAAGCAAAAATCAGACATAAATACACTTAAATTATGTCAACAATGTCTTATGTCTCTGTTTATGAAGACTCACCTAACTAGAAGTATTGAGGATCTGGTCCCTTAGAAACATTATTTGTTGTACTTTGCACCATTCTTTCTTAAACTGATATATCCTGAATCAAACAAATGTTAAAAAACAGTTCCCAACATGCGCAGCTTTATAAAGCAAATAAAGTGTCTCTAACTGATCACAATCTCAAAATGGAGCTGTTATTTTTTCCAGAATATGAAAATAGTAAACATTTTGCAATGACTGAAAACCTTAATCGTAAAGGTCTGTTTAATGACACCCCTGAGGAAAATAAGAAGTTAGCTATAACATTGTATTTATCCCAGGGGTGTGATCTTTGGTAATCATTCCTTTTTTTTTCCCTGCCTGATGGAAAATTCATCACAAATGACTTAAGCACTTCAAGTTTAAGGATAACCTTTTTTCCCTCAACTATGCAGCAGTAGGAGTCCTGGTAGAATTTACATCCTTTCCCTTTGGATGTCACCAATATTCTGTGTGTTCTCAAAGAAAGAACATAGTGGAGAGCTAATAAAACAGTTTTTGTGGAGTTCCTCTACATCAGCAAATTCAAAAGGAACCTCACATACAGTGAGCAAATCAAGTCCATTTCACAGAATATTAGTTCATTTTTGTGTGAAAAATGTGTGACATTACAAACACCAGAGATTTCTGGATGACAACCTAGCATACCCTACCTCTTCATTCCTTCTCAGACATACAGCCTAAAACATCACATTCATCCAAACTCAACCACACTGTTAGCACAGATAGAATTTAGAGTCATGAAGATCCTCAGGAGCACAGGAATCGCTGTGTAAATATTATAATTACATCCATTTATTCGCCCATTAAAAAGCAGATATACATCAAACACAGAAACACCTTTGCATTATAAGGAATTTATACACTGACAGTGTTAAGACTTTATATTATAATACATGTATATAAAGAGAAAGTTTCCAATGGCTACACCATTAAAGTACTTATATAAAGACAGCTGTCTTGGACTCTGTACCAAAAAATGCATTTCCCTAAAATTTTAAGGAGCCAGTCATCACTTTTCTATCTAGTAACAGTTTGGAGAAATAAAAATAGCATAATTATCAGTTTGCCATATCAGAACTTTCTGGAAACAGCATAAACAAAATTGAACCTGAAATCTATAACTTCCAGATGTGGGAAAGTATAATTTGGACAAGTTACTATTATGGACGGCCTGGAATCATGGTAATAGTCACAGAGAAGATTATGGTTTTGATGTTAAATGTTTGGAGTGTTGAGTATGTTTAGAAGCTGCTGATCTACAGGCCCAGGATCTATCAGCTGATATCTGGTGATGGAGCATCTAAGTAACATAAAGTGGTGCATAGCACACATTCTAGCAACATGTTTTTATATCATTATGAGCTTCCAGATCTGAAGATATTTAATGTACCTGAATCCACTGCAGTTATCCTTTTCGATGCTCAAATTTTCCACATTCTGGCCAGTGGGAGTCAATTTAAGTTGTCTGCGTGCTTCCAATACAACCCTAGTAGTTCATGATAGTTTCCATGCTTGCTAATTTCTTTTTATCTTCTCAGAAACTATTTGTTAAAGGAGTTTTAACTATCCTCAGACTTCACTTGTGTGTTTGTGAGTAAAAGATTTGAAGATTTATCATTAAATAAACTAAGCTTGCATCCAGTTATTTCACTTTGGTCTTGAGGAACAGTATAATCTATGAGTATCTGAGTCTCCTCTTTCTGAGGAAACAGCACAAAGCACGTACAACTATAAAGAAATGGCACAGGATGGATTTAAACATAAGTTTTCCAAAGTACTTTTAGCAAAATACCAAGCCATAACAAGAGGGCATATAAAAAAATTTGAAAAGTAGAATAGATCAAATGTATTAGAAGCATGAAATTTAAGAAAAACTAAATAAATGTTCATTTTTTTTACAATGCTGTTATAAATTTTTAGTAAATATATACATTAGTGTTAACAAAAGTAATAATGAGCTAATATTTATTGGTTACTGTAAACTCAGCACTATTCTAACTGGTGTACATGTCCTACCACATTAATCTTCACAATGATCCTACAAGAATGGTGATTACTGGCAGGAAAAAAAAAAGAATAGTGATTACCATTTACGGATAAAGACGGTGAGGATTATAAAGACTGAAGATGAAATCAGGCACAAAACCAAGATGTGAACTCAGTGCTTCCATCTTTAGAACTAGCTCTTTACTCTCTGTTCTTCTAGTAAAATGGTAATTAAAAATGGTTAAATTCCATAAGGAAAATTACTTATGGTACAAGTTTCAGTAGCTTTGCATTTAGAGAATGCACAAAGAGTTACATCTAAAATATTTACAAACAGCTGAAATTTCAGAGTATGTCTTTAAAATCCTAACGTTCAAAAGAAACTGACAAAGAAAAGAGATTCTACCACTGGGTAAAAGAATGTAAGGAATAAGATATTCAGTCTCAAAACCCACAGATGCTAATCACAACAAGAAATGGCAACATTCCTATGGAGATCTGTCAGATACCACCTTAACCAAGGGAGCAAACCTAACATCACTGATATTGAGACAAACTAACAATAAAGGACTCTTGAAAAGAGGTCCTGAGGCTGATACAGCCAGCATCAACTGGGTAGTATTCCTATCAAAGATGATTAATCTGAGTAAAATTATCAGGATGTGAGGGCAATCTGGCTGCGACATCTGTCACCCCATTGATCAAAAGGACTGATCTGGCTGGTCCAGCTGGCTAGGTGGGTGTCCCCTTCCTCCCTACCACTCTGCAAAGCTGCAGACATGGTCGAAGGGGGCAATCCCCTGATAGAGGAGGACTGTTTCCATGGTCAAGGGTGTATGAGTAGCTCTGCTTCCCTGCTAGAACCTCCAAACAAGCTCTCAAGGAAATAATCAGACTAACTCAATTTACAGGACAATGAAGAGAACTTCAAATATGTCAATGTGTGAAAACATAAAAGCAAAGTTACAGTTCTAAAAAAAAAAAAGTCACAGTTCTAGATTCAATGATACTTTTAAAACACCAAAAAGGTAATGTAATTCTTGACTACATCCACAATTGAGGGAAAATAATGTAATATTAAAATAATAATTGGGACAGCTGGCATTTTGAACATGGGCTGTATTTTGATTGTCTTACTGTAAGAATATTACTTGAGTGTGATAATGGTGCTGTAGTTAAGTATGAGAGTATCATTTGTTCTTAAGTGATCCATACTGAAGTACTTGGGTGCAGAAATTCATGTCTGAAACCAACTTTTAAATAATTTAGCAAAACAATGCATACATGCATACCACCTTTCACATGTAATATATACAAAGAGATAAAGATAAAGAGATAAAAGTTTGCCAAATGTTGGTAACTGATGATTTTGAGTATAGGTATACAGGCATTTGTTGCACTATTCTTCCACTTTCCTGTAGGTTTAAAATGTTGGTGAAAAAACAGACTCTGTAAATAAATACTTCTCTCTACCCTACTCCAGCACTCATCTGTGCTCCCAGAGTATTTTGTTCCTTTTTCCTAGCAACTTACCACATTAAGTTTTACAAGATAGTTCTTGAATGTTTATCTTCTCCAAGAGCTGCCTGAGAACAGTAACTATGTCCAAAGTCATCAGCATGAGGGCCCTCACATGCCTCATAGGGCAAGCTTCAGTAAATACTGGCTAAATTAATTATTTGCTATTACAAGACATCATCGTGTAGGTGACAATAAATGGCTTTTAACAACACTTTGAAGAACTCACAAGAGAGTTAATTCATGCTTGACACATTACACTATATAATCCTTAAAATTTACTACAATTTTAAACTGGTTAAATATCTGCGAAATTCCACTTAAAAAGAAAGGAAGACTAACCAAAGACAATCAGTTATAATTATGTTTAGTTTGTAAACTAAATAACAGTAGAATAACCACAGAGTAACTCATGGTTTATTACTTCAAATAGTATAACTTTAAACTTAATTTATATAGGTAAGATTCCATCTTACAAATTGTATCCCAAGTTGATAATAGTCATTCTAGAGACATCAGGGCAATTTTAGTATTGAACTGAGAATGGCAAGAATGCACTAGATAATGCAGATAACAGTGACATTAATTCAGACACTTAATAGAGTAGAATAGCAGGAGAGTAGGCCAAAAGTAGGTTAGTGGCATACTGCAAAATGGGGGTCAGCAAACTATGACCTATGGGCCAAATTTGAGCTATTGCTTCTGTATGTATGGCCTACAACCTAAGAATGACTTTTACATTTTTTAATGGTTGAAAATAAATCACAAGAAGAATATTTTGTGACATGAAAATGGTATGACATTAACATTTCGAAATCCATAAATAAAGTTTTACTGGAACACAGTCATGATCATTTGTTTACAAATTGTCTATGGTCACTTTTGCTACAATGGCAGACCAAAAAGTCTGCAAAGCCAAAAATATTTGCTATCTGATGCTTTACTAGAAAAAGTGTGCTAACCTCTATAAAGGAATGTGACTTATAGAAAGAGATCTCAATTTCCAGATTCTTGGGTCTGTTTATCTTGAGATATTCACAAGGATCTATACTTTCATAGACTTTTCTAAATGTACAATACATCTCAACAAAACGATATAAACCCCGCTCTTCTTATTGATAATTTAAGGATGTAAAAAGGAGATAAAATTTCCCATGTTTTTCAAATTATGTAAAATCATGATTTTTTTTTTTAAAGCAATTGTCAGAATCAAGATTTGATTTGTAACAAAGAATCCAGACTATGAATGACCAGATATGGAAACTAAATGCATCAACTGGGCAAGTCATTTTGAGAAGGTTGGGGGGGGATCAAGCTGTCCAGGCAAGTAGACAGTTAATAGCAGGTTTCAACTCAAGCAATAGGAACACAACATAGGCCCAAGAGCCAGACTCCAGAAATTAGCTGGAATAGAAAAATGAGGCACAATAGCTTGTGATTTAATGCTAAAGTGGCAACTGTAGAAGTGTGCAAGCATAAAACCCTTTCTAACCACTCTTAAGTCCCAGTCAGGTGCACACTACTTGGCAATACTAATCTGTTATTCAACCATAACATGCTTCAGTATCTTCAACTATAATTTATAGCAAAAGCTACCTTACCCAAAATGAAAGGACTACTAGTGGTGATTAATTAAAAATGCCCATTGTAATACACATAAGGGAAAATTCATACTTATATAGTTACTGTAAATACTTTAAGTTAAAGCATAACCATATACTCATTAACTAATCTTTAATTCGGGACAAACCTCATCTGTGAGGGTGCATTAGTGAGTGTGACTTTTAATTATTAGACTGTTATGATGCAGTGAGAACTGAGACACCTAAAGAAGTACAGAATCTTTCCAGATTTTTACTGACTTTTTTTGGCCCCAAACTATTACAGTTTTCCCATCCACAATTAATTTGTCAATAAATTTTTTTCTGATGCATCTTTGAGTCTTCCCAAAGCATTCAGTTAATTTTAATGCAAATAACTTTAAAAAATCTTATAGCATCTTATTTAGTATTTAATTAAATTATATCATTGTAGTAAGTAAAATTGATTTTAAAAAATACATATAGATATACTGAAGTGTAGTCAACTAGCCATAAGAATTGAGTATTCAGATTCCCAAGGGCATCACTAAGTAAATTTTATAAAGGGAATCAACACATAAAATGCAACCACAAGGCACAGATTCAAGGCACGGGGCAAGGACATACACACAGAGCGCCAACAGCTACACCAGGATGAAGCTGTTACTAGCTTCAAAGACAGAGGGTCACACTGTCATGGTGCATCTGCATGGGGATTAGGAGACCCTAACTAGGGTTGAAAGAAAAACATAGAATGAAGACAGTATAGAGCCACAGTTGTACTGGATGCTTAAGACAAAACTGAAGGAAAAAAATGGAAAAATAATTATATATTTTCATATTGTTTAATATATTCTTCATTTTTTCTTGCCATATAGTCTTAAAAGAAACATTTAAGCCTTTCACAATTGCACACAAAAAAATAAAATACTTAGGAATCTATCTAACAAAAGAAGTAAAAGACCTTTACATCGAAAACTACAGCATCCTAAAAAAAGAAATTGAAAAGGATATCAAAAAATGGAAGGACATCACATGCTCCTGGGTAGGAAGAACCAACATCGTGAAAATGGCTATACTTCCTAAACTACTATACAGATTTAATGCAATTCCAATCAAGATACCACTAACATACTTCAAAGAATTAGAAAGGACAATCATGAATTTCATCTGGAACCACAAAAGACCAAGAATAGCAAAAACGATCCTAAGCAACAGGGGAAAAGCTGGGGGCATCACAGTCCCCGACATAAAACTATACTATAGAGCTACAGTATTAAAAACAGCATGGTACTGGCAAAAAGACAGACCTAAGGATCAATGGAATAGATTGGAGGATACAGAAACAACCCCAAACACACTCAAATACCTCATCTTTGACAAAGAAGCCAAACACCCTCACTGGAAGAAGGATAGCCTATTTAACAAATGGTGCTGGAAAAACTGGCTAACCACATGTCGAAAATTAAAACTAGATATAGGTCTCTCACCATGTACTAAACTCAAATCAAAGTGGATCAAAGATCTAAACATTAAAACAGAAACATTAAATTTACTGGAGAACAGAATGGGAAAAACCCTCGAAGACATAGGGGTAGGAAAAAAATTTATGAACAGAACCCAGACTGCACAGGAAACAATACAAAGAATCAGTGCTTGGGACCACATGCTATTAAAAAGCTTTTGCACCGCAAAAGAAATCACCAATAGAGTAGGGCGAAAACCCACAGACTGGGAAAAAATTTTTGCTAGCTATCCATCAGACAAAG
>PVJO010006442.1:0-89569 GCA_004026905.1 Hystrix cristata
GGGCGGGGGCTGGCGGGGGGCGGGGCCGGGCGGGGCTGGCGGGGGGCGCGCCGCGGGCGGGGCGGGGCGCGCCGCGTGCGGGGGCGGGGCGACCTGGGCGGTGCCCTCACGGCCCGCCCCGCGCAGACGCAGGAGGCGCAGGTCCTGAAGCAGCTGGCGGAGCGGCGCGAGCACGAGCGCGAGGTGCTGCACAAGGCGCTGGAAGAGAACAACAACTTCAGCCGCCAGGCGGAGGAGAAGCTCAACTACAAGATGGAGCTCAGCAAGGAGATCCGCGAGGCGCACCTGGCGGCCCTGCGCGAGCGGCTGCGCGAGAAGGTGGGGCCCGGGGCGCTCCGGGAGGCGGCCGGACCCTGGTCCCGGCGGGGCGCGGTCAGCAGCCGCGGCCCTGAACGCGCAGACTCGCACATCTCGAAGTGCTCTGAAGAGCGCACCCCGAAACCACCCCCGCGCGGGGCGAGCTGCTTTGGGTTGGGGGTCGGGGCGCTCCCCCGAGCCTGGCCCTTTAGCCCCGCCCCTGCCCACTGGCCGCCACGCTCCCCTGACCCTCCGAGTCCTTTGCCAGCCTCCACCCGTTGACTCACTAGCCTGTTTGTGACCAGCCGGGTGAGGCGGCCTGCGTGACCGAGTCAAAGCAGCGGGCGGCCAGCCCCGCCCTCAGACCGCAGATCACACGCTCAGCGCCCGCCTTGTTCTCCTTGTTCTCGCAGGAGCTGCACGCGGCCGAGGTGCGCAGGAACAAGGAGCAGCAGCGGGAGGAGATGTCCGGCTAAGGTGCACTGGACACTGCAGCCACAAGAACACATTCGGGTTTTGTCCTTTTGTTCTACTCTGTCTAGATGCAAGTTTTTGTTTCTGCTGTCCCCCACCCCCACGCCCCCAGCCTCATGCTTCTTTCCACACTCTGGGCGTCCAGTCCTTGCGGCGTGTCAGACCATGGGCTCTCCCTGGAGGAGCCATCAGGATGTGAGACGTGGTCTCCCCCGGTGCAGACACCAGGCCAGGCATGGCTGGGCCCCCTCTTGGTGGCCCTCGTAGTGGATGTGGCGGCAACCTTAATAAACATAGTGGCAGTGGCACAAATGTGCAAGTCCTCATGCTGGGTTGTTTGGTCAGCACATTATCACATGAGGTTACATCCTTCAGGCCAGCTCCAGCGCAGCCAACAAGCAAAAGCAACAGAATCTGCCTGTCCTTCTGCTGGGGAGAGGCTTCACAGAGTGGGTGCACAGGGGTGAGGGCAGAAGATGAAAAAATTGAGTTGAAACAGCAAGGTGGTACTTGTAATCCCCCCACTCTTGGAGGCTGAAGCAGGAGGAGTGAAAGTTCAAATCCCACCTGGGCAATTTAGTGACCTAGTGAGACCCTGTCTCAAAATAATAAAGGGCCAGGTTGTAGCTCCATGCAAAGACCCTGGGTTCAATCCTCAGTACTGGGAAAAAAAGGAAAGGAAAGGAAAGAAAGAAGTTGGACCGAGAAGGACCGCTAGACAGGTGGGGCTCACTCACCCTGTCACTAAGGCAGCACTGCGTGCCTGTGTGTGCAGAGCTGTCTGAAATAGTGAACGGGGGCTTCAGCACTCTTTCATGTGGTGGCACAGGGGCTCCTTGGAGAACACTTAGCCTGAAGTAGGCACCCTGGACCAGCTGTAGCTGTGGCCATTGTGCAGGGCCTGGTATGGCCTGTGGCCAGGCCCGAGTCCCCACCAAGGGCCACGAGCAGGCT
The DNA here is from genome assembly GCA_004026905.1 of Hystrix cristata. Classification (NCBI taxonomy): domain Eukaryota; kingdom Metazoa; phylum Chordata; class Mammalia; order Rodentia; family Hystricidae; genus Hystrix; species Hystrix cristata. Next base: position 1,726 of record PVJO010006442.1, read on the forward strand.
GCTGTGGTCTATGAGTTGTGAGCAGTTGCGGGGAGTGTGGACCCATCTACTCAGAAGTACCTGTTCTCCAAAGAGCCCCAGCTCTGGCACTGTGTGGGGAGAGCCCCACTGCCCCGAACCCTCTGGGCTTTGTAGCTCCCTTGGAAGACCCTTGTCCTTAGAGCCTTTTGGAGCCTTAGCACCTTCCCCTGTCCTCTGCTCTGGTTCCTCCTGACCACTGGACGTTCAGGCTTGTCTCCAGGCAGGTGTGGCCAGGTGTGAGCAAGTGGCAGCTACAAGTCCTCAGGAAGCCCTCTCAGGGGGTTCCTCAGGACCAGCTACCTATGGATTCAGACGTTGGAAGGACAGGGTCAAGTTTCCCAAGCCAGCCCCCCATCCCACTATCCTTGCAATTCCTTACCACAGTGTTGGAAGCCTAATTCTAGGCCTCTCCTGTCAACAGCCTGCTGGGTTGAGTGCCTCCCCTCCCCTCAACCCAGGGGTCTTCAGGTGTCCCAGGGCTGAATTGAGGATGGCTACTTGTCTTGGCATGGAGAGACTCTTTGTGTCACTGCAGCATCCCCACTCTTCCTCGCGGTAGCTGCATCCCACAGCCAGGTGCCAGGGGCAGGGTCCCTGCTGACCTGCTTGATACGAGGACAGACAATATGTTCTTTCATGACCCAGAGCCAGAGGCCCAGAAGCCAGGTGGCGGTAGCCCCTACTGCCCTTGGCTTCCATCAGACCAAAATCTTAGGGACACTGCAGGTGGTCTTCCAGAGCCCAGCTAGAGAGCATGGACAGATAATGACCCCCTGTGGGGGCTCAGGGGAAGCAGGCACCCACCGCCTCTATCTTTGTCTCCTCAACACAACCTCCAGAGGAAGCAAGGACAGGGTTAGAACCCAGCAGTACCCATATGTGGCTTTTGTGGGACATGAAGGAGAAGTGGAATGGAGAACTGAGGTTAGATTTCTTCTTAAAGATAGCTTTGTCACCAAAGCCTAATGTAGCATACACCCATGTCATCCGGATAGTGAATTTAAACAGTAACTCAAATGAACAAAAGAGAAATGCCTGTGTGTTTAGACATAGCTGAATTGGGCTGAGCATGGTGGTGCACACCTGTAATCCCAGGACTCGGGAGGCTGAGGCAGGAGGGTTGCAGCAAGTGTGAGGCCAGCCTGGGCTACATAGTGAGTTCAAGGCCAGTCTGAACTACATAGTGGGACCCTGTCTCAAACAAACAAAAACCAAACAAAATGGCTGAACTGCCATTTTCGGCAGTTGTGACTTGTTTTGATGACAAAAGTGACTTTAAGAAATGAGTATGTAAACAGCTCAGGAGCTCACTTCTCTTTCTGGAGCCTAAAGAGTCAGAGGGGTGGTGGGGACAGGCCGAGGGGTGAAGCAGGCCTTCCATCCTGGGTGTGGCTTATGACTACCCTGATCTCCCAAGGAGAACGTTTCCAAGGGGCTTCCTGTTACTAAGGAGAGACCCGGGCCCCAGGTCTGAGTCAGAGTGTGTCTTGGGCTTCATGGCATTCATAGCCTCACATCTGGCCCCAGAATGGGGCCAGACTAACACAGTAAGAGGATACCTCAGCTCACCTTGAGGATGTGCCTGTCCCTCAGGACCCAAGCAGCCACTGGGGTGCCTAGTGGGGCCCCTTCTGCTAGGAAGAACACACACTGCCCCTGTTCATGCCCACATGTGGACTCTGGTCCAGGCCCTGGAAAGGTGGCTCCTCCCCATGACTCAGCTGTCCAGGGAGAGCAGATTGGTCAGAACCCAGGACACTCAGTAGGAGAAGAAATGCAGACATTAGGAAACATCAGGAGAGAAGACTGGCAGGGAAAGAAAAGAAGCTCACTGAAATATTTTTATAAGGTGGGCATTCTGCCTGCCTGTATTTCATGTGCACGCCACAGACAAGCACACCAGGACCTAGCACCTGCAGGAGACCAGGCTGATTGCCAGCCCAGGCTGCTGCTGCTTCCCTCCAGCACCAGGGACTGAAGCCAAGGCCTTGTGCATGCTAGGCAAGTGCTGTACCACTGAACTACATTCCCAGCCCTTTTTTAGGGGGCGGGGGATAAGTTTTGAGACATGGTCTCACTAAGTTGCCCAGACTGGCCTTGAACTTGAGATCCTCCTGCCTCAGCCTCCCAAGTAAATGGAATTACAAACATATACCATTGTGCCTGGCTTAGGGTTTAATTCTCAAAGGAGGAAGCCTGGTGAACATTGAAGGGCAGATAGTGTTTTTTGCAATTGCCATGTGGAGCCTCCAACATCAGATAGGAGAGGCAAATCCTGCATAGACTGACTACACTTTTACTTAACAAAGAAAAGCAAAAGTAGGGGCAGGGCTCCTACCTGGAATCTGGTGAGAGGTGCATCAGTCATCTACTGCTGATAACAAAGCACCCCAGATAGTGTCTCAAAACATAAGCCCTCCCACACAGTTCTGGTAAGTCAGGAGTACAGGAGCCGGGTGGCTACAGCTCAGGGTTGCTCATGAGACTGCAGTTAGGATGCCAGCCAAGGCTTTGGGCAGCTGAGGCTGGCTGAGCTGAGAATTCCTCCTGAGGAGGCTGACAGGCAGGATGTGGACCGTACATGGAGCTGCCTGAGTGTGCTCACGGCCTGGCGCTGGTTCCTCCACAGTGTGCGGTAGTAAGAGAGGAGTCACTCATCAGCCTGCACTGAGGGTGGGGGGGACATCAAAAGCTTTGTGGACACACTTAACTTTTTTGTTTTGAGACCGGGTTTCTCTATGTAGCTCAGGCTGGCCTTGAACTGTGTAGCCCAGGTTGGCCTCAAACTCATGGGACTCTTCCTGCCTCAGCCCCCTGAGTTCTGGGATTACAAGTGTGCACCACCATGCCAAGACAGAGCAAACTAGATCCTCTGCCTGGAGTGCCTGCTGTGGTCTGAATGTGCCCCCAGGTTCAGTATGGGGAACAATCCCAAGGCAACAGCGTTGGGAGCTGGGCCTTTTCGGAGGTTTGGCTCACAGGGGCTCTGTGAGGTAGCACAGAGGTGCAGCAGAACACTTGCCTGGCAGATGCAAGGTCCTGGTTTGATCCCTAGTACGTGTGTGGGTGGGTGGGGGGCTCTGACCTGCTCTTCTACCACATGAGGACACATGTTCAAGGCACTATCTGAATAGCAGCAAGAATGCCCTTGCACTTCTCAGTCTCCAGAATTGTGAGAAATAAATTGTTGGCTTTTTGTTTGGTTTTTTTTTTTTGAGACAAGGTCTCACTATATAGCCCAGGCTGGCTTTGAACTTATGTTGATCCTCTTGGCTCAGCCTCCCAAGTTTTGAGATTATAGATATGTGACAGCATGCCTAGCAATTAAGATGGTGGCTGGTATGTTCTGGGTGTGGGGCTGCAGTGGGTGTCCTCCCAAGCAGGGGTGTCCAGCAGCGGGCGGGAGGCTGTAGTCTAACCCCACCAGTCTCCCACCCCTGCCCCATGCTGTGCCTGGTCCAGCAGTGCAGGTGCTGCTGTGCGATGGGAGGTGGAGAGAAGGCAGTGGAACCACAGGTGCTTCTTTTTGCTGAAGAAAACGATTTTGTTGTGTAGCAATTGCATTAGCGTCCTGTGGCTGCTGTAACAAGCACCACATACAGGGTGGCTTAAAATGGAGCTGACCAGCCTCTCACAGCTCTTTGGTGTGCCGTTGTGCTGATGTGCTTTGAAGCCTGCGGGAAGGTCTCTCTAGGCCTCTCCTAGCCTTTCTGGCCTATCACACAGCCCTCCAGCCCTGCCCCCTCTGCACATGGCTGTCTTCCTCTGGTGTGTCTGGTGGGACACTAACACTAGGTTAGGAGCCCAACTAATGAGCTTTATTTATTTTTTCAGTACAGTACTGGGGATTGAACCCAAGTCTGTGCACTGAGCTACTTCTCCAGTTTTGTTTTTTTTTTCCTTGACATAGAAACTTGCTAAATTGCCCAGGCTGGGCTTGATTTTGGGATCATCCTGTACCTTCCCAGAGTGCTGGGATTACAGGCTTCGGCCACCAGGGCTGGCTTTTGTTTTGTTTTTCAAATAGGTTCTTGATCTGTGGCCCATGATGTCCTTGAACTCACTATCATCCTGCCTTGGTCTCCCTAGTGCTGAGATTGTAGGCATGTGCCACCATCTCACACCCAGGCCCTTATAGTCTTAAAGTTTTGTGAAAGGCAGCTGGAAGTACAGCTCAGTGGTAGAGTGTGTACTTAGCGTATGTGAAGTCCTGGGTTCATTGCCCACCACTAGAAACAAAAAGTCAAAACCCTAGATCTTTTTTAGCCTCAGTGCTGGGAAATGAGATTGTGTACCGCTAGCCCCGGGGTCGTTTCTTAAAAGTTGGTTGTGGTATGAATCTGAAACCATTATTAAGAATTCTTCATTTTACTAAACATTAGAAGTTACTGTTTTGTCTTCTTTGCATGAATCTAACTTGCTAATTGTTTTGTAACAAGCATGTGGCGTCTGGCAGCACATCTCTAAGGGGGCTGGGAGTCCCCTGTGATGACCCTCCACCTCTCTTCAGGTCCTTACCTTCACTCCACAAAGAATAAAGGGGGGCTCTTATCAGAAAATAGTGGAGTCGAGACTGATACGGTGCAAAGCAAAAGTTTATTTAAAGGGTGGCAAATGCAGAGGAAGCAGAAGAAAAGCTATCTAACAGCACAGTGGGCTGCAAGATAGGGGGCGTCCTGCTCGGGACGCCTGGTGAGTTTGGGGTGTACCTCATACTTACATGGGTCAGCTGGTTTCCAAAAACAACTGTTTCACTGATTGGAACAATCTAGGCCAATCTGGGTCCTAGCCTTTGTTTCGGGGAAGGGGACAAGATCAGTTGGGGGTTCCTTAAGCATGCAGGAAATGTAACACTTTCACAAGGAGTACCTTTCTCAAACATACTGTAGGGTACCTTTCTCAAGCACATGGTACATAGGTAAGCATGTGATGATTTTACAAAAGTCAGCCATCCGGGCTTGCCCTGTTTTTTGTCTATGCCCCTCTAATCTGCACCTACAGTAGTCATTTGGAAATGGTTCCTTAAATTATGTGGAACTTCTGAAAGAGCACGTTTTGTATTAGAATGTATCCTTCCAATATCCCAGCTTCACTGGAAAGTACTATGAAGTCTGAGTTCTCACAATGACAATTTTTTTTTTTTTTTTTTTGAGACAGGGTCTGACTATGCAGCAGGCTGGCCTTGAACTCACTATGTAAGCCAGGCTGGCCTTGAACTTGTGCCAAGCCTTCTGCCTCAGCCTCCTGAGTACTGGGATTATATGCATGTACCACCATGCCTGGCTCTTTTTCTTGAAAGCTCAAATTTTATCACTGAGGATGTCACTAGATAGGGTCTGAGGAGGCTCCTCAAAGAAGAGGGAGGGACCTCAACTCACCTGGTTGAAGTTCTTTTGTTTTTGCAGTACTAGGGTTGAACCCAGAGCATTTATACTGCTATATTCCCAGCCCTTTTTTAAAATTTTGAGACAGGGTCTTGGCAAGTTGCCCAGACGGGACTCAAACTTGGAATCTTCCTGTTTCAGCCTCCCAAGGGCTAGGATTCCAGGGGTGCACCCAGTTCCAAGTAGGTTCCTGACTCCTGAAAAAGAATTTCAAGATGTGTTGGTGTTAGGTACAGGCAAGTTTGTTACAGAGTTAGAAAGTAAAAGATAACAGGAAAGTAAAAGATAACAGTAAAAGTAAAAGATAACAGGCTGCCATGTGAGTAATTAGAGGGGCCCTCTGATGCAGGGGCTTAAATTGGCCCACTCACAAAAGCATAGGCCAAGCCTTCAACTCCAAAGCTACAGCCGGGCATGGTGGTGCACACCTGTAATTCCAGCACTCAGGAGGCTGAGGCAGGAGGATCACTGTGAGTTCGAGGCCACCCTGGGGTACACAGTGAGTTCAAGGCCAGCCTGAACTGTGTAGTGAGACACTGTCTCAAAAAACCAACAACAAAAAACAAAAACAATCAACTCTGAAGCCCCTACTGCCTCATGGTAGCTCTCTATCTTCTTTTTCTTCTATCTTTTCCCCCAAATAAACCGTCTTTTATTATACAAAAATAAAAGCACAGGCCAGCTTTTATGGATCAGCTGAGCTAGGCCAGAGTATGGCACATGCTTAGCTCAGTTCCAGTTTTGTTGCTCTAGATGAATCCTTATGGGTTGAGGGATAATTTGATTCCCATGAGATGACAGTTTTGGCTTGTGGGGGAGTGGGCTGTCTTAGTTCCCAACATGGGGTAATGGCTTCTGCTTGGAGGGACAGTCATTTCATCATGGTGGGGGGGGACTATGAGGCTCTGCTTTTCCCGGAAGCTGAGGTAACTAGGTGCGGAGACTTCTAGGTGTCTCTGGAACTGGACATTATGAAAGGTGGCAACTGGGTGTCCCTGCAAACCCTGGAGATTATGTTTATCACCCTCAGTCTTGAAGAGGGTGAGAATAGAGTAGGTAAATTTAGTGCTAATAAACCTTGCAGTGCAGACACTCTGTAAGTGATATCACGCTATATCCAGAGCTGAGCAGGGATTCGATCAGAGTTTCAAAGTAATAAGGGTGATTTAAAAAAATTCAGTTTCCTTGTCTCCTTTATACTCATCTTCACCTCTTTTATCCTACCTCAGTAATGGTCATTATTTTCCTTGAAGTGTGTGGGTGGTTTGGGTTTTTTTTTTTTACTCTCCTGACATTAAGTACATAGTATTTTTCCACACCAGCAACCAATTCTCTGAACACCAACTGGGTGTTCAGCTGAATTCTGAGACCAGCTACCAGGTTAAAAAGTCTCAGTCCTACAAGTTTGCCCGCTTCAGATGCCCGCACAATCCAGAATCAAGGTAGCTGCTGCTGCTACTACATGGCCCTCAACTGCCTCTGAATGCATCGCATAAGATGAAGCATTTGCTGTGTTTAAGACTGGGGCGATGTTGTCACTCAAAACCTCTGAAGTGACGGATATTTCTATCTGGGCTGAAGTGTGGTCATCTGGGGAGTCATAACACAAATTACAGCCAGCTTTCCCAGGTGGTCCAGTTTACAGCCCAACTGCTGGGCTACAGAAAGCAACGGGGAAACCTGGGTTCTAATTGGTTTTTCTGTCTTCATCTCCCAATTCCTCACTTTCTCCAATGTCACCATCGCTCCCTCTCTACAATCCACAGCTCTCCCCAGCTCTGTATTCTCTGCAGCCGACACTTTGCTGGCACCTCCCACTAATTTCTCCTACTGGCTCAGGTGCTCATTGTGTATGTTCTTTGGAGGCTGGATATGCAGTAAGACCCTGGGTTTAATCTTCAGCACTAGAAAACCCACAAAATACAAAACCTGTTTTGTACTTTTTTTTTTTTTTTTGAGACAGGGTCTCTCTATGTAGCCCAGGCTGGCTTCAAACTCACAACAATCCTGCCTCAGCCTCTCAAGTCCTGGTATTACAGGCATGCACCACCATGCCTGGCTTGTTTTTTAACTTTTTATTGTTAACTAATTTTAGACTCAGAACAATTACAAAAACAGCATATAGTTTCTATGTACCCTTAACCTGGCCTTTCCTAACACCAGCATCTTATATAACCACAATCCAGTTGTTGACACCAGATAGTTACCATTGATACACTCTTAACTGAACCTTGAGCAAATTTCAAGTTTTTCTACGAGTACCAGTGGGGTCTCACATTGCATCTGGCTGTCATGTTTCCTTAGTTTCCTCTCAGCTGTGACAGCTGCTCATTTTTTCTCTTACAATCTGTGCTTCTGAGGGGTACTGATCAGTTACTTTGCCCGCTGTTCCTCAGCTGGGGTTTGTCTGGCGCAGTACCAGACTGGGCTTCTGTGTTGCTGGAAAGCACGCTGGAGAGGTGAGGCGTGTCCTTCGTGGCACACCTCACAGGTCCCTGGGGTCAGCCTGTCTAACTGGTAGTGACTGACCTCATTTCTTCACTTAGAATTACTGTCTTTCCCTTTGTAGTTAGTAAAGCTTGTGGAAGGCAGAATAACTGCCTCTAAAATGTCCACATCCTCACCCATGGAACCTGTGGGTGTGTCTGGTTAATGGCAAAAGGGAGTTAAAGCAGCTGATCTAATGAAGGTTGCCAGTACATCAACTTTAAAACAAGGGGTTTTCCGCATTATCCAGACAAGCCTGATATAATCACAAAAGTCCTTAAATGTGGAAGAGGGAAATAAAAGGCCGGCTTTGACGATGAAGGGCCATGTGCCAAGGCATGTAGTGCCTCTGGAAGCAGGGAAAGACTGCCTGTTTAGGCAGCTAAAACAAAAATAACCATAAACTGGGTGACTTATAAACAACTAATATTGCTCGTAGTTCTAGAAGCTGGAAGTCTGAGACCAAGGTGCTGGCAGATCTGGTGTTTGGAGAGGGCCACTACCTGGCTCACATAAGGTGAACTGCTGTGTCCTCGCATGTGGGAAAGCCATAAAAGTTCTCTTGGGGGGGGGTCCCTTTTATAAGGGCACTAATTACCTCCCCAAATCCCACTCCTATCTCCATCACTTTGGGGTTGGGGTTCAACATATGAATTCTGAGGATATAGGAACATTCAGTTGGCAGCGCCAACTGATGAAATAAATGAATTTATCTGAGGAGCACTTTCCATCTCCTCCCTGTCTCAAGCTCAGGGCTCAGGCAGTGACCAGGAACCACAGATCCTGAGTAAGGTGAGGCGACTGAATTGCTTCACAATACAGTACATCCTGCAGGAAGAGTTTAGCCGCACCTTCACACCATGCTGGTCTAGTCTCCTACTTCTCTCTTGAGTCTCCCTGGAAGCTGGATTGGTTAGCAGTGAAGAACAAGGACACCAAGTGCCCAGACTGTGCACCCAGGTCAGTCCACCTGCCCACATGTTGCCAGCTGTCTCCATTCCCAGAGTCCTTTCCAGCAGTCCTCTTTGACCTTATTATAGGCATTTGTTTTCACAACTACAAACACATGCATATTTATCAGCTAATAAAACAGCGGCACTGACAAAGGCTAGTACAGTTCAATTTTCTAAGACTTCCCTGACACTGGCTTGAGTACATTCAATGGTACTGAATATGTAATGAAAGTGCAATCTTTGCAACTGTAGTGTCAGTTAGGTGTGCTTGGAAACATCCATCCCAACAGCCTTCCTCCTGAAAGTGAGCATTGTCGCCTGGTCCCAAACTGGCGTGTTTCCTACTCTCTGTCCACTTCAGTCACTGAGTGGGGGCACCTGGGGATCCTACAGTCTTTTATCCCACAGCTGTGACCACATTCTGAGAGCTCAAGCTGGCTCAGTCGCTACAAGCAGCAGAGGGCAAACTCAGCACACAGGGACGGTACCTGCCGACCCAGGCCACCTCTGTCTGACCCAGCACTGGGGTCAGCCGAGATGCCACGGTGACTTTCTCCAGGATTCGAGCCAAAACCTTGATGCTTTACGGTCTGCTCAGGCTCTGGCAGTGCAGATAAATATCGCTCAACGTGCTGGGGCCTCACCGTGTATCTTTTAATCACACGGCGAGGACTGAGCTCTCAAGTTAAAGGGAACTCACTACACGCTTGCTGAGTTATGTTTCTTTATATTCTGGAAAACCCAAGAAAATTCCAGTCCTTAAATTTCAGTCCTTTCCCCATAATTAAAAAAAGGAGCAATCACAACATCCTTCACCCTGTATCTGTATGATTTTTAACAGTTCAATGACAGCTGAAGAACTGAATTTTACTTAGTTATTAAGTTTAAATTACCACGCTCTGGCGGCTGCCGCGCTGGACAGCGCAGCTCATGTTCAACACTGAGAAAGCAGCTCGGCCGTGGGCATTTCACAAGCACGTAAAGCTCAAAGTCCTCTTTAAACTTACTTCAAAAGACAAGACACATTTATGGCCCTGACTGCGGGCAACGTAAGGACGCCAACAGGCCCGCGATCAGTGGTCTCCGCTCGCTGTCCCACCCGCCAGGGAACACGGAGGCTCCTGGCCGGAGCGCCGCCCGCGTCGCTCGTTCCTCAAATCAACCAGGCCGGCCCACATACAGACCCGAGGCGTCCGCCAGTCCAGGCACTGCGAGGGCTGGGTCACAGATACCGGCCTCGCCCTGGGTGGGCACTGCTCCAAGATGCCGGCCAGGCACGGACCATTACCCTTCGGCGCTTCTGTCCGCGCTGAGCAGACAGCGCCCAACCGGGCCGCTGGGAGCGCCCGGAGCCCGGGTATCGGACTCAACCACCCTTAAGGCAGCTGGAGTGGCCGGCGACTGATTGCGCACGCGCGCTGGGAATCGCCGGACCCTATCTCACGACAACGCCCGCCTCCGCGCCAAGCGCCAAATAAGTCGCAGAGTCCGCCCGGGCGTGCGTGCACGGCCCCGCCGCTTGCGTCACTAGGAAGCGCGCGCCCGCGCCGCTGCCGCCGCCGCCGCCGCCGCCGCCAAATCCCCAACAAGGAGCGAAGCCCGCGCCCGCCGCCGCCACCCGCCGCTGCCACCACACTCGCCCCCGCCGCCGCCGGGCGCCGGAGCAGGCCCACGCGGCCCCAGGTAAGCGGCGCCAGCGCGCCCGCGCCCCCCCGCGGCGAGGCCTCTCGCGCCGCTCACGCGCCGCCGTCCAGTCAGGGGTCCCTGCGGAGCGTCAGGACGTTACGGCGGGGGGAGGGGAGGCCGGGGGAGGGGCGGCGGGCGCGCGAGGGCGGTGGCGGCGTCAGGCGCGGCGGCGTCAGGCGGGCGCCCGGCCGGCGGGCGAAGGCGGTGGCGCTTCCGGCCTCCATCTTGGCGTGGCGGGCGGGTCGGCGCGTGAAGGTGGACTCAGGGTCGGGTGGCTGGGCGGCGGCGGCGGCGGCGGCGGGGCGCGCCGGTGAAGCTCCCCGGTGGGAACCGCTTCAGCGTGGACCTATGGGTGGGAGTCGGATGTGTACGGCCGCATTGGTGGCAGCTGTATCGATAGGGCCTGCGCAACAGGAAATTAATGGAGGGGACCACCGGTGGAAAGCACGTCAATGCGGATCGATTGGTGGGAACATTATCGATAGGGACCCACTGCTAGGAACCAAACCGAGCGGTGGCAGCTATGTTAAAAGGTGGGCCTCTCCGGGGAAGCGGGGTCAATGGGACATGGGTGGGAATCGTATCGTAGAGCCATTGGTGGGAGTTGTATGGCTGCAGATCCGCTGGTAGGCAGGCACCGTGTAAGTCTGGACCCATTGGTTGGAACCGTATCGCTGTGTTAACTCATTTGTGGGGAACACTGGATAGAGACCCATGGGTGGGAACTGAATAGATAGGGCCCAGTTGTGAGTCACCACTGGTCATAACTTGGTTAACTTTATTACTCATTTAGTTGATGACTTTTCTGCTGAACCAAAGTTCTCTTTCCTGTTTTAATCACATAGGTCCTATTAAATCAAAATAAAATGGATTAAATAAAGCCCAAATATAACTAGATCAATTAAGCAGACTGCCTGTTCAGAATTTATATCTTCATAGACAGCGTCTTTAAACTTTTTTGGAAGACACACCGGAGAGCAGAGGGATTTGTGTGTCTAAACATGTCAGTGTGTCCATGAATTTAGGGCATATATGATACCAAATTCAAACCTATACCTTAGAATAACCCATTTTAGGCCTGACTTGGGAAGGGAGATTTGTTCCAGTGTTTCTTCAGGGCCAGAAGACAAATTTGGTAAAACAAGGCTGCCATTGGGTGTGAGGAGCTGGCTTCTGATACTTTTAAAGAGAATCTGGAGATTTGGCTTTGTTTGTTTGTTTTTTGTTTGTTTTTAATGGTACATCTCTAGCCCTTCTCACTAGTTCACTAAATTGCCTAGGCTAGGTTGGAATTTGGGGTCCTTCTGCTTGATCCTCCCAGAGTGCTGGTCTTACAAGTATGTACCACCACACCCTGCTAATTTAGGTCTTTTGAATTTGGGGGGATGGGAACTGGGGATGGAACCCAGAACCCTTGCACTGCATTATATCCCCATCCCATATTTTTTTGAGATGCAGTTTTGCTCAATTACTGAGTTGCTCAGGCTTGGCTCGAATTTGCAATCCTCCTGCCATAGCTTCCCAAACTCCTTCCTTGCCACCACAACCAGCATTAAAATATTTTGAGATACTGTGAGGATCAAAGAAATGTGTCTTTGGCTGGTGGTCTGGTCCTTCGTTGTTTGGAATGGTATTTTATCAGAGGAAAATACTTTTTTGTCTACAAGACACAGAAAGCCAGGTCTTGGGAGTGTGAAGTACTAGCTGCACACTAGCATTTTAATCTTAGTTTTGTGTACTTATGAATTAGTCGAAGAAATATTTTCTTCTGTCTTGTTTTTTTTGAGACAGGCTTTCACTGTGTATTGCAGGCTGGCTTTGAACTCACTGTGTAGCCCAGGCTGGCCTTGAACTTGTGGTGGTCCTCCTGCCTCAGCCTCCCCAGTGCTGGGATTAAAGGGATGCACCACCATGCCTGGCATCCTGTGTCTTATTGTTAACAGAGTTTTAGGGTGAAAGCCCTGGTTTCAGGAGTTCCAACAGACCAAACTTAGTCACTGCTTTTAAAATGCCAGTCAAGGATAAAATCCTTAGCATAGTTAGGCTGGGAGGACAGACAAAGAGGTTCAAGATGGTCTTTAAGAGGCCCGCAGGACCTAAGGGTTTTATAGAAAAGGGGAGCAGAGGCAGGAGTTGGGATATGCGTAGTGGGCAGGTAGATAATCCTGCTCAAGCACTGGTCTGGTTGATCATGATCTTAGGACTGGTTCTGTGAGGTTCTGGGACAGCTTTTGTGGTTTGAGAGGGAATCATGTTCCCATCACAAGCGATGATAGCTCCTGCTGTGGGAGCAGCCTCAGTTCTGTCAAGGGGTAATTGCTTCTGCTTGGGGGCGTGACCTAATCATGGGGTGATACACGATGCTCTGCTTTTCCAGGAGTCCAAGATGACTGATGGTCTAGGACAATCACTGGGGACTTGTAGGCATTGCTCTTGGCCTAGAGAGGGGTATGGTCTGGAACTGGACATGGTAAAAGCTAGCAATTGGATATCCCTGCAACTCCTGAAAATTAGTTACTCTTTGTGTTCTCAGTCTTGGAAGGGGATGAGATAGGCTAGGTAAATTCAGGGCTAAGAAATTCTGTGTTACAGGGACTTCTTAGGTGATTAACAGATTCCTATATGCAGTGCAGGGATCTGACCTAAAGATTTTAGGTAATGAAATGGATACAAAAAAGAAGGCAGAAAAAAAAAAAAGGCAGATGTGAAGCTTCATCTACTTTTAGTTATCCATTGGGCATCTGCAAGCCCATCCTCTGGAGTCCTTGGTACATTATTAACCTTAGAATTAATTTGGGGCTTCATCCACAAGTAGTGGGATTACAGCTGAGTTTGGATGTGGCTCTACTCCAAGTCTGTTCAGCCTGGAATGGGCTACCCTGAGTGTGTAGCAGAGACCACACTTGGGAGTCATGCTCTGTCTAGGTAGCATCAGAACAAAAGCTAGAACTATATTCTGTTAAGCAACTTGTGGGTGTTATTTATTTACTTTTGTTCTACTGGGGATTAAACCTAGGTCCTCAAACGTGCTAAGCAAGAGCTCTACCATTGAGCTACCTCCCTATCCCTTTAGTACATATTTATGTGTTTATTTATGGTACTGAGGGTCAAACCCACAGGCTCTCCACCATTGAGCTACATCTCCAGGCTTTTTCTTTTTTATTTTGAGATGGAGTCTCACTAAATTGCCCTGGTGGGACTTGAATTTGTAGTCCTCCTCCCTCAGTCTCCTGAGTGCTGAGATTACAGGCATATGCTACCACGCTTGGCTGAATTTTCTTTTTTTGTTGCTGAGGATTGAACCCAGTGCCACGTGCATGCTTGCCAAGTAATTTACCACATAAGCTACATCTTTGTAGTCCCTGTTCTTTTATCTTTACTTTTCAACACTACATCCAAAGTCCCTTATGTTTCCTGTGTTGTTTTATGATTTTAGCTGTTAGGTTTGATGGTTTTAATTTTTATATATATTGTAAGAGTTTAGCTTTATTCTTTCACGTGTGGATAAACTGTGTGGTTCAGCACCATATTTTGAAATGAATAAAAGAAATGAATAGTCTTGGCACCCTTATTGGAAATCAGTTGACCGTATTATCTATATGTAAGGGTGCAATAGCATACATTGCCAGTTTAATTGTTAAAAAATATTTAAAAGTGGTAAAATAAACTTTTTTAGTGTATACTTTTATTAATTTTAGCACATGTAGATTCATGTAACAACCCCAGAAATCTCCCTAGTGGTCCTTTATGGTCACACTTGTGCTGTGCCCCCACAGCTGCCAGCGCACTCTCCTCACTGTGGCATTGGGTTTGAGGTGATCCTATCGGTGGATTCCTGCAGTGCCTCTCCTTTGGATTTGTCTTTCCATCTGCATTATTCTTGAAGAGTCATCTAGGTTGTTGCCATATTGATAGTTTATTCCCTTTTACTGCTCTTTGTTCTGTCCCATTGTGTGAGTGAGCCTTAGTTTTCCCAGTCACTTCCTGAAAGATACTTGGGTTTTCAATTTTGACAGTTACGAATAAAGCTGCTGTAAAAATTTGTGCAGTATTCAAGTAGATACATGTTTTCATTTCTTTACAATAAATAGTTAAGGGTGGGATTGCTGGGTTGTATGGTAAGTATATTTAACTTTTTATTTATTTATTGGTGCCAGGGATTGAACTCAGAGCCTTGTCTTGCAAGGCAAGGACTCTAACCACCCTAGCAGTATGTTTAACTTTATAAGAAACTACCAAACTATTTCCTGGAGTGGTTGTACCATTTAGCATTCCAGCCAACAGTAAATGAGAATTCCAGTTGTTTGACATCCTTGCAGTGGTTGTTATTGTTGTTGTCAACTTCTTGTTGTGGCCTTTTTGAAGCTGTAGTAAGTCCCTACCTTGCAAACATTTGAGTTGTGAACTTTCACGGATACAAACGGACCTCACATTATGAACATTCATAGATGCAAAAAAATCCCAGAAGTAGCTCTTGTGTCTGCCTGACATTGTCACAGGTGTGCTGCTGTGTGCTTACTGTGCAGTGCGATAGTGTACAGTAGTACAATGCTCAGTCAGAGCCCAGGATGTCTAGAAGCAAGAGGAAAAGCAGTGGTGATGTGGAGGGGACTGCTAGGAAGCACAAAGCAATAACCATGGAAACAAAAGTAAAAATAGTTTATTTACAGTTGTACTGTACCACCATTTGAAGGTAACTATAAAAGTAAAAATAGTTTATTTATAGTATTTTTATGTGTGTGTTTGGTTTTTTTATGCTTTACACATTGTATATTTGTGTCAATGGTGTATAAGACTCACTGTGTTAGGCTTACAAATAAATCTGATTTAAAACGTTCTCCCAGAACTTAGCCAGACCCTGTCTCAAAATTAAACAAAACAAAACAGTTGGGGATGTAGATCAGTGGTAGAGTGACCCTGGGTTCAATCTCCAGTACCGGGGGGAAAAAAGGAGAGAGAGACAAACAGACATAGGATTCTACAGACAAAGGATATGACACCAGAAGATCCTTCAGAAATGAAGGCAAAGACAAAACATTTTTAGGTGGGAGGTGGGGAGAGAATTGGTCACAAACAGACCTGCTATAAAAGGACAAGGGAAGTTCTTCAAAAGAAAAATTACGTCAGATAGAAAAGGGGAATCTGGAACTTCAGGAATGAAGAAGAAACAATTCAAGTAGTAAATACAATAAACTATTTTTATCTTTTGTGCATGAATGGAACTCAGGGCCTCCCATGCTAGGCAGCTAGGCATGCTTGCTTGCTTTCTGACTGTCTGTCTGTCTGTCTGTCTGTCTGTCTATCTAGACAGGGTCTCACAAATTGCCCAAACTGGCCTCAAATTTACAGTCCTCCCACCTGAGGCTCCAGAGAATTTAGGATTACCAGATGCCCACCACTATTCCTGGCTTATTTTCCTCCTAAATTCTTTAAATATGTATAACAGTTGGAAGCAAATATTGTATTTCTTAGTAAGATTTTTTTTTCTTTTTTTCTTTGCAGTACTAGGGATTGAACCCAGGGATACACTACCACTGATCTACATCTCTGACTGTTATGTTTAATTTTGAGACAAGGTCTGGCTAAGTTGCCCAGACCAGCCTTGAATTTGTGATCCTCCTCCCTCAGCCTCCTGAGTAGCTGAGATTTCAGGCCTGCTCCACCCATGTTTTAGTTACTTTTCTCTCGTTGTTGGGACAGAATACTCGACACCCAAAGTTAGGGGAAGAAAGGTTTATTAGCTCACAGTCTGCAGAGGTTTCAGTCTATAGTCCGCTGGGTCCGAGGCAGGGCGGCATGGCAGAGGCAGGGCGGACCGGCAGCAAAGTAAAGTGAGGAAATGCAAGGAATGTATGCAAATAAGCAATGCAAACAAGCAGCTAATTAGCCTCTTCCTGTATCTTTTATCTAGGCTACCTGTCTCCAGGGCAGCCTGCACTCCCACCCCCAATCTCAGTCTCACATCCTTGATCCCAGCAGAACGATGCCAAACCAATCAATGGATCATTTTAGTAATCACACACTCTAGATCCAGCTATCTCTTACCACATGAGGCTTTAGGGGGACATCTAGACACACACCATAACAACCCAGGATAATGCTTACTACTTTTTCTTGACCCATTTTGAGATTTTTCATTTTGTCTTTGGTTTTTAGCTTGATTATGATGTAGGTATGCCTGTTTGGAGTTGGATAAGCTTCTTGAATATAAAATATTTGTCTTTCACTAAATTTGGGAAGTGTTCAGCCATTACTTCTTCAAATATTTTTTCAGCATAGCACTTTTTCCATTTCTCCTCTGGGACTCTAGTGGCATACATGTTCAACTGTGCAGTCTTGCTGCATCTGCATTGAAGCTCTGTGCAGTCTGCTTTCCAGTCTCTGCGCTCAGACTGAATAATTCCTGTTTTTCTCTCTGTCTTTCTGTTTGATGATATATTGCTATGTTTCCAGGGCTGCCCTCAAAACACAAACTTCTCCTGCCTTGGCCTCTTGTGTAGCTAGAACTACAGGCATGCACTACCATGCCTGGCCTGTCACTGTTTTGAGTTTCTTGGTTCCTTCCTCTGTCATCTCCTCACCTCCATGCTGCTATGGAGCCAATCAGATCTTCAATTTGGATATTATGTATGTGTGTATAATTTTTATTAATTTTTTTGTAGTGCTGATTTTCATACTTGAGGCCTTTTACATGTTAGGCAAGCATTGTACATGAGCTACAATCACCAGGCTTTGTTGTTAGAATTTTTGATTCTGAGATTTCTATTTGATGATAACTTCTGTTTCTGTGCCAAGACCTTTCTGTTTGCTTGGCTTGCCCTTGGGAAGTGATGTAGTAGTTATCTGCCTGCAAGTCTCTGTTGACTCCTGCAATCATCTTGGAGTGAATTTTTCTCAACTTTTTTTTTTTTCCTACTCTTTGTATGTTAAGCAGTTCTGGATTATATTCTGAATACTTTGAGTGTACTGTGAGGTCTGGGTCATATTTCAATCTCACAAAGAGTACAGACATTCTAGCTGCAGCAGGAACATGATGTGATAGTTTGGCTGTGTGTTTTGCATCCCCCCTGTGGCTATGGTCAGGTCAGTTTTCAGAGCTGTTTCAGTGCTCCTGATCCTGCCATCTGGGCACCATCTGAGGTTCACATGTAGACTGTCTCAGGATGTTCTAGGCATTTCCGTGCAGCTGTGTGCATCCGGTTTGCATACCTCTGCCATTTCCACAGTGCCCCACACTGACTCCAGTGCTCTTTCTTTGTCTAGTTAGAAGCTTGGAGATGTTGTGTGTTCTGTGACATCTGCTAAATGAATCTTACCTGGGTCTGGTGCAGAAGATGGAGAATGAGACAACATGGCCCCCACGATGTTGGAACACCATCCTCTAGACAGGAGGGAGGGTCCCCTCTGAGTTTTGGTGCTTGCCAGGCCACCACTACCAGCACAGGGTTCAAGCAAGTGACTGGGTTTGCCTAAGGACAGGGCCATCAAAGACAAAAATAGTATTAATAATGGTGTTACTACTGCTACTAATAAGCCAGGGTGTTTTTCTTTCCTGTCTTTTTTCTTTACTTTTTTTTAAGGAGAAGTTTATTTTGGCTCATAGTTTCAGTGAGATCAGTCCATGGTCAATTGACTCCAAGGCAGAAATGGAGGAAAACTGCTTTTGACACAGTGTCCAGAAGCAGAGAAAGGGAAGGGAAGAGACAGGAGTGAGAATATAATCCACCAAGTGAAGCCCCCAGTAATCTGCCCTTTCCTCATATGGCACATTCAGCTTTGAACACATCAGCAGTCTAATTTGCCATAGTGTCCCCATGATCTAATCACCTACAAGAGCCTCCCCCAGCAAGACTTTTAGGGTACATTTTAGATCTAAATCATAGCATTTTGCCCCTAGCCCCCATAAGGCTTATGTCCATCTCATTATATAAAATACGTTTAGTCCATCTCTAAGGGTTGCCAGAGTTTTAATGGTTCCAGCATTGCTGAAAAGTCCAAGTCCAAAGTCTCCTCTGAGACTCAAGGCAAAGCTGCAAGCCCCTATAACAATAAAAAAGAAAGTTAAATACTTTCAACGTATAATGGCATAGAGTAAAATATTCCCATTCCACAAAAGGGAAAGAGAGGAATAGAAGGAAATCAGACCAAAACAAGACCAAAACCCAGAAGGGCAAACATTAACTCCTGTTGCCCCATGTGCAGCATTTGGGAATGTTGTTGTAACATGTGAATTCCAAAGGACTTGGGTGGACCCACCCTTATGGCATTGCCGGTTGCAGCTCACATGGCTTCTCTTTTGGACTGGCTCCACTTACTGACTGTAGCTGTCCTCAGCAGATGGTTCATGTTCCTGGCATCTCCAACTTCCTATGTACCTTTGGCTTCACATATTACCCTCTCAAGGACACATGGGAGGGACTGTGATACTGTCATACATTATTACCTGCCCTCCCAGGCCTTCTTGTAAAATCTGGGTAGAAGCTTCTGTGATTAAACAACTCTTGCATACTGTACGCCTGAGAAATTGGCACCACATGGAGAATGCCAAGGTCTGCCACCAGCTTGATCAGTAGCCAGACCCTCTTGAATCACAGCTGCAGCAACCTCTTGAGTGCCTGGCTGGCTGAGCAGGGTGAAATGAATCTCCAGAGAACCAATTCCCTAGATGGCTCTTCTTGAACAAGGCACCATGGAGCTCTCTTTATCAATGCAAAGTCTTTCAAATGAGTTTACTTTTACCCTTTTATACCCTTGAGCCTGTGGGGGGTAGGGTCTGTCCAATTCCTGAGATACCCTAAGACTATCTTTCCTATTGTCCTGATGTAAAGTACTTGGCTTCTTTCTAATGCTAATTTTTCAGTAATCCTACTCTCTATTACCCCATCTTTGCAGGAACTTCTTTCTGGTGAACTGCAAACTTTTCAAATTATTTAGCTCTGCTTGTTGGTCCTGATTCTCACTGTAAATCTGGTTGAAAGCAGCTAGCAGTACCTATGGCACAGCCTGAATGTTGGGGTGCCTTGAAATTTCCTCCACCAGATCAATTAGTGCATGTTGTGGTTTGTATTTAGATGTGCCCCCAAAGCCTCATGCACTTATAGCTGAGGAGTTTTGAAGGTGGCTGGATTAAAATGTGTGAATGTGGATTAAAGGTATGACACTGGGATTAAGGGTGTGGATAATATAAGCCCCACCCTAGGTATGAGTGGTAACAAGTAATAGGCTCATGGTTTGGATGGAATCTAAAGGGACAGGAAGAAGACAAGCTTGCTGCTGCTGCTCCTGTTGCTTGCTGTTTGCTGCTTGCTGCCTGCCATACCAGGAACTGTTTTTCCTCTGTAATGCCACTCTTCCATGCCATGCTGCCTTGGAGCCAGCTGACTGGACTGAAACCTCTACAATGTGTGAACCGAAATAAACCTTTTCTCCTTTAATTTGTGGGTATCAGGTATTTTGTCTTAGCAGTGGAAAAAGTAATTAATACAATGCACGACCTTGAAATTCAACCTTACACAAAGTCTTAGGACGTGGACAAAATGTAGACAAGTTTTTTGCTAGAATGAAACACACATGGTTTCTAGTCCAATTTCTAATACATTCTTCATTCTCATCTGAAACCTCATGGGCATGGCCTTGACTGTCCACATTACTAGCAGCATTCTGGTCTTTTAGATATAGTCACAGCAACAACCCCACTCCTGGTACCAGATTTTTGTATTGGTTACTTTACCATCCCTAGAACAAAATACCCAACACCCACAATTTAAAAGAGGGCAGGTTTATTTTGGCTCACAGTTTCAGTGGCCTCAGTCCATGGTAAACTGATTCTGAGGAAGAAATAGTATGGCAAAACAGCTTGGTAGAAGAAAGCTGTTTGCTCATGGGGGCCAGGAAGCAGAGAGAACTAGAGGAGGAACTAGAACAAGAATATACCCTTCCGGGTTCTGCCCTCATAGACTTTCCTTCTCTGATCAGTCTATACCTCCAAACAGCAAAGTCAAGTAGCTGTGAACTTATCAGTGGACTAATCCACTAATGAATAGAGCATCCCCATGATCCCGTCACCTTCCAAAAGACCCACTTCTGAACACAAGACTCTTGGGGGATGTTTTTGTCTAACTGTAACAACCGTCATCAACCAGAGGCCACTACGAATGAGCAAATTAGTGAACCTTACTTCTTGTCTTATATGGATTTCTCTTCTCTTTTTTTTAGACCAGAGAGATTTCTTGGGTGCTTTCTATCTGTATCAGTGTTTAATCTTGGGCTTTCAGCCTGCCTTTGAGTTCATACAGGATATCTGGAGGGAAAAGTAGCCACCAGGAAGCTCACCTTCAAAGAAGTCATACTTGACGTTCTGATCTCCTGTCCTGTTCTGCCTGCTGCCTCAGAACTTTCAGGCACTAATGGAGTGAACAGTGGTGTGCTTTCCTGGGGAGGAGTGTGGCTCATTTAGTGGGAAAGATGGTAGGTCTTGTGGCCTAAAGTCACTCTAAGGCCCAGAGCCTCAGGGTACAACTTCCTGTCAAAGAGTAGCAGACAGCAACTTGGAGGAGGACTTTTGGTAATATTGAGAGAAGCCATTTGCTAGATGTTCTGTTGAGCAGATTTGGAGACCATCCTGTAACCTGTATGTTGCCTTGTTTTTTCCAGGCCTTGGGACCCTGGAGGAGTGATACTCCTGGCCACTGGTGCCCTCTTCTGTGGAGCCATGGCAACCCCAGATGTGAGTGTCCATATGGAGGAGGTGGTGGTTGTGACAACTCCAGACACCGCAGTTGATGGCAGTGGTATGGAGGAGGTGAAGACGGTGCTGGTGACAACAAATCTGGCCCCTCATGGGTAAGGACTGAGCCTTGCTCCTGCCAAGGGCCATACTGGAGGGAGGTCCAATTATCTGTGCCATAACTGGCTGCCAGGTTTAGGTGAAGTTGTCAGGATTTCTTTATGCGTGATGATTCTCAGGCTGGACTCAGCATCTCTTAAGTGCAAGGTGAAGAGCAAATTACATCGAATGAGAGGATCAGCTTTAAACTCTGGGCGATGCCTCTGCTCTGCTGCAGCGTGGCCTTGTGGTTTCCAAAAACATGGTTTCTCTTTCGATAAATAGAACAGTAGAGATGATTGGGAACTGCTTTTAAGGAATGAAGTTGAAGAGCCAGTGACTTTCTTGACATTCCTCATTAACCAGATATTTTCCTCATTTCATACCCCCATACTTGATATTGAACCCAGGGCCTTGACAATGCGCTGTATCCCCAGCCCTTTTTGATTTTTTATTTTGAGACAGAGCTTTGCCAAGTTGCTAAATTGCCTAGTCTAGGCTACAGCTTGTGATCCTCCTGCCCCAGCTTCTGTTGTGGTTTGTGTCTAGATGTCCCCCTAAAGCCTCATGTGGTAAGAGGTAGCTGGATCTAGAGTGTGTGATTACTAAATTATTCTACTGATTGGTTTGGCGGTTCTGCTGGGATCAAGGATGCGACGCTAGGATTAAGGTGTATTAGGCTTGCTTACCTTGCTGCCTTCTGCCCATCTGCCAGGCCACCCTGCCCTGGATCCAGCAGATTGTGGGCTGAAACCTCTACAAACTGTGAGCCAAGTAAACCTTTCTTCCCCTAACTTTGGGCGTCTGGTATTTTGTCTCAGCAACGAGAGAAAAGTAACTAAGACAGCTTCCCAGAGTGCTGAGATTATAGGCATGTGCTGCCACACCCGGCTCCCTCCTCTTTTTATCTGAATTAAGTGTCAGTTGGCCAGAAGCCTCAAATCGGACCAAACTTCTTTTTGCCGTCTCTGTAGGCAGAATTGTCAGGAGGTGGCGAGGTGGCTCCTACCCCTGGCAAGAGATGAGATGAGGGAGCAGTGACCCTGGGCCGAGGGGCTACATGAGCCCTCACTCTTCCTTCAAGTCACTGGACTTGAGGCTTTGCCTCACCTTGTGTGTGGCATCTTCATACTGCCTCAGCTTATCATGGGACAGTGGTCAGTTGTGACTCCACTCTATGACACAGAACTTTTTTTCCCTCAGTATTAGGAATTGAACCCAGGGCCTCATGCATTCTTGACAAGCATTGTAGCACTGGGCTATATCCTCATCTTTTTAAATTTTTGAGAAACAGTCTTCTAAATTGTCTAGGCTGACCTCAAACTTGAAATCCTCCTGCCTCAGCCTCCTGAGTAGCTGGAATTATAGGTATGTGCCACTCTTCCTGGCTGACAAAACCTTTTAGAGGAAGGCTCTAGACTAGAAGATTGTATGATCCCCTTTGTTTCATAAACATGGTACAAGACCCTATTGATGGAAACATAGGCTTCTGAGTAGGACCTTCCAATGGGATTTGATCTTTGGCAATCTCCCAGGACATAGCTTAGATGTTTTCTGTGCACATGTTGTGAGCACATCATTTTCTAACATCTCCTGTCCACCTGCTGTGCTGTAACCTCCCTATGCCCCCAGCCAGAAGCAGTGTCCAAGTGTCCTTGCTTAGATTTGGGGTGACGTAAGAAAAGTGTGGCAAAGTGACACTGGGTCAGAAAAAGCTGAGTGGCTTCTTCCTGATGCCCTGGGGTCACTGCTATGCCTCCCAGGTTTAGTGTCACCCCTGAGGGGAGGTCCAGCTCCATGTTGGAGTCTTCCTAGCTGAGGCCCAACGCTGTGGGCTGCTGCTGTAGGGTGATGTGATTCAACCCCACACCGAGGACCCTTGTCCTTATCCTTTTACCGAGGACCAGTATCATTATCTCCAGGTATCTCTTCTTGAACTCATATCTTCTCACACAGCTGTAGGCTTAGAGATGTCCCCTGTTGGTAAGTGTCTTGCCAGCTGGTAACTGTGTCACATGGCCACTCACAGACTCAGGGTGAGCAGCACCGTCTCTAGATGGAGGAAGTTGCAAGATGCTGTGGCCTTTCTGCAGTCTGGTGTAATCACTTTTTCTTTTTTTTCTTTTGCAGTATTGGGAATTGAACCCAGGGCCCTTGCACTGAGATATCTCCTCAGCACTATTTATTTTTTTATTTTGAGGCAGGGTATTGCTAATTGGCCCAGGTGGGACTCACTCTTGTGATCCTCCTGCCTCAGTCTCCTACTAGATTACAGGCATGTGCCACTGCATTCAGCTTGGCACTATCACTTCTGTCCCCTGCCACTGCCCAGGACCCCTCAGTGTCGCCTTCAGCTCTAGCTTCCAGCCTTGGCCTTGGCCTTGCAAGCTCTCTTAGCTCTGGGTGCAGGTGAAGCACCTCTTAATCCAGAGACCTGTGAAGTAAAAACCATGTTACTTCTCTCTCCTCAGAGCAGGTAGATGGTCCTGCTCAAAAGCCATGTGGCAGAGTCAGTAAAAATGGGCCTCTCTGTCTTTCATGGTAGGGCCTTTGATCAGACACAGCCTCAAAACTTGCTAAGGGCTGAACCAGGGCTTTCACAGCTGCCCCTTGTTTTGATTTGTTCTAATGCCGTTTTTGACTTTGATAATTGTTGTCAACAGAGAAGCTGGAGTTGTGAAATAGTGTGATCCTTGCACACCCTGTAAATGCTGTGAGAATGATCATCTGACTTCACAGAAGCCCATTGACACTTTCTGTGTTCTGACTGAAATGTTCCTCGTGAGATACACGTGTTCTTCGGTGTGCGTTCCACCTTCTAGATTGCTGAGGCATAAGATTATTCCTCTGCCACACGACATGGCAGCAACACCTGTCTCCTGCCTTTTTCCACTTGTGCTGCTTGTGAGATCATAGTACCCTCTGCTGGCATAATTCCTGTGTTAGACATTTTTGCTATGTAGCAAACCACTGCAAAAGTAGTGGCTTAAAACAACTAAGTGCTCATCATTTCTGCTGTTGGTGGATTGGCTTCAGCCTGGCTGAGTGTCTGTGTGGCCCCACTATGTAAATGGCTCTGCATATGGCTTCACTCACCACAATAGCAGACTGTCCTTCCCTTATGGTGGAAACATCCAGCGGCAAGAGTGGGCACTGCAAGGCCTCAGCTATCCTATTGGTCAGAGCTGATTGCAAGCTGAGCACGGTGGCTCATGCCTGTAATCCCAACATTTCTGGAAGGCTGAGACAGGAGAATCACAATTTTGAGCCCAGCCTGGGCAACTTAGTAACTTAGTTAGACCCTGTCTCCAAATAAAAATTTAAAAAAGGGTTGGGGATATAGCTCAGTTAGAAAGCCCTGGATTCATTTTCCAGTACAGGGGTGTGGTGGGGGAAAAACTGGACTAAGATCAGCTGAGTTAAGTGGGTGGGGAATAGAGAACAGCCCCCCCCCTTGATGGGAGGGGGCCACAGAGGGTGGCGCATTTTTCAGTCTGCAGTGTGGGTCACAGTACCAGGCAGCTAGAGTGCTGTCCCCACCAGTCGGACCTTTCTATAGGAGAGGATGGCTGTGTGGGCCTCCTTGGGAAGGAATCCATGCTGGCCCTAAGGCAAGTTTTTCTTGAAGGACTTGAAGATTATCTTTTTCTGTGAGGAGTTATTTTTGTGACTTACTACTTGGTAGTTGAGATTTATTCTTGCTACCTGTCATTTTAGAGAAGATGGGGGAGTAGAGCTAGTTAATTACTTTGTGGGTGTTGACTTCTTCCTGGTGGATATTTGCAGGGAGAACATGGGAGTGCTCCTTACTTATGAAGTCTGATAGAGTTGCTGTCCCACCACCCAGCCTCAGCAAGTGCTGCCTGTTGCAGAGAAAAAAGCAGTTCTCGACAGAGAGCTAAAAGTTTTTAAATTTGCCTTCAGTAAAATGGATATTTTTCAAGTAAAGTATGAACCAAAATGCTAAGTAATTAGTGTCTCACTGTCAGGCTGTGGAGGGAGTCTTGTGGATTGTCCTGATGGTCCCCATCCCATGGATGCCCCTTTGTCTTTAGTCTGCATGGTACTGTTGTTTTCTAGGCTGTTTCCCCCTAAAGTTGGCCCTTTATTTTCTTGGGGCCTAAGATAGGTCTGCCTAGTGACCCTTGGTGGCCTGCTAGAGGCTTCCTGCCTTCCCTATTGTATTAGTCACCTTTTTCTTGCTGTGACAATATACCTTATGGACATTTTGGCAGAGGTGCTGGAGATTGAACTGAGGGCCTTGCACTGACTAGTCACGTGCTGTACCACTGAGCTACATCCGCCCCCTGACAGACATTTTAAAGAAAGAAAGGCTTTTTAACTTATTTTGAGGTATGGGGGAGTTGAACCCAAGGCCTCGTGTGTAGTGGGCAAACATGGTATCACCGAACTACATCCCTGGCCTAAAAGGTTATTTTGGCTCATGGTTTTGGTCCATGATTAGCTGGCTCCCCCGCTTTTAGGCCTGTAGTGAGGCAGAAACTTCATGGCAAAAGGGCATGGCGGAGAAAGCTGGTTACCTCCTGGCAGCCAGGAAGCAGAGAGGTTGAGAGTCAGGAGCTAAGATACACCTACTTCCTCTGCCTGGGCCTGCCTCCTACTGTAAGCCAATTGAGCTGATGAGGTCATTGCCCTCGTTCATACAGTCACCTCTCTAGGCTGCCTCTGAACCTTGCTGCATTGGGGACCAGGCCCTTAGTATGTGTGTCTCTGGGAACGCTTCCTATTTAAACTATAACACTTCCCCAGTCCTGACTGTCCTCGAACTCATGGTCCTCTTACTTTAGCCTCCCAAGTGCTGGGATTACAGGCCTGTGCCGCCACACCTGGCTGGGTTTATTCTTTTTTTTTTTTCCCTGTAATGGTGTTTGGGGATTGAACCCACAGCCTTTGCGCTGAGCTACATTCCCAGTCCCTTTTATATTTTTATTTTGAGACAGGGTCTCACTAAGTCACTAAGTTGTCAGGGGGCTTGCAGTCTCTCAGAGTGCTGGGAGGCATGTGCCACCATGCTCAGTGTAGGAGTTACTCTTTTTTTGAGGGGGGTGCTGGAGATCAAACTGAGGGCCTTGTTCCTGCCACGCAAGTGCTCTACCCATGAGCTAAATCCCCAGTCCTCATGGAGATACTCTTAATATGCCCTGAAGTTTGTATTTCAAACTTATATTTTTAATCAACTCCCATTTTTTGGCCTGTTTTGAGGTAAAATAAAACCTTGAGGATTGGACAGTGGTAAGCTGATTGGGCAGCACCATCAGGTGCTCAAGGGGAGGGATAGAGTGGGACTTTGGATTTTTTTTTTTTTTTTTTTGGAAATAGGGTCTCTCTACATAGTTCAGGCTGGCCTCAAACTCACAGCAGTCCTCCTGCCTCAGCCTCTGGGCTGCTGGAATTACAGGTGTGTGCCACCATGCCCGGCCAGGATAGGACTTTGGGACAAGTGTCCTTCTGCTCAGAGACCATCCTCCGAGCTGCCATTGCAGGCCTTCCAGGAACCTGATGCCAGGTGGAGTCCAGTGTGAAGCTGGTTGGGAGAAGGGCCTGCCAGAGGCTGTGGGGTGTGGCTCTGAGGGTGAGGTGCCCACCCAGGGTGGTGCAGGTTACCAGGACACTGGAGTTTGTCCCAGGTGGTCTGCAGGGGGCCCAGGCCTCCTCCTCTCCACGCTGAAGAGCCTGTATTCTCCTGGTTCCTCTTCCTGTACCTCAGACCCTTCCCCATGCCCACTGCCCTCCCCAAGAGTCTCTGGCAAGCTGAGCATGATTCCAGCCATGAGTTGGTGTCCACACTGTATTCAGCACTGTGGACAGCCTCTCCTGGGACCTTGCTTGCTTTGTTTTTATGGGATGTCAGTGCCCCAGGCTTGGCATCTCCGCTCCTCTCATACCACCATGATCTTTCTGGGGGAGTCCCCTACTTCACCAGGGCTTTAGCTTAGGGTTCCTAAGTCTGGACTGAGCCCTGACCTCTTGGCTGAGCTGCAGACCCACTTTGAAAAGTGTCTGCTGAATGGAGGGTAAATTGTGGCATAGTCACAAAGTAGAACACTGCTCAGCCACAAGAGCCAAAGGGCTGCACCCTGCACAGCAGCAGTGGATGACACAAGTTGTCCTGGAGGAAGGCAGACCCAAGTGAGGATACAACCTGTGTTCGTGTGAACTTCCGAAGCACGAACCCCAAGGCAGGATGAGGACCACCAAGGGTCCACAAGAGGGATACCTCTAGGTGCCACATGTGAGCATTCCCAAGCTGCTCTGGGGACCAGGTTCTTCAGTGTGTGTGTGTGTGTGTGTTACAGCTTGACTAGAGACTCCCAGGCAGATTCCAAGTTGGTATCCCAGTC
Organism: Hystrix cristata; assembly: GCA_004026905.1. Taxonomy (NCBI): domain Eukaryota; kingdom Metazoa; phylum Chordata; class Mammalia; order Rodentia; family Hystricidae; genus Hystrix; species Hystrix cristata. Next base: position 29,444 of record PVJO010006442.1, read on the forward strand.
GTGCCAGAGTCATCCTGCTTATCCTCTCCCCAGGTCTGTAGGCCTGTCCTTGCTGCTCCCAGCTGGGGGATAGCCTGTCTCCAGCTCTCTCCCCCAGCCACCTTGCTCTCGCTTTCGGTCCCCTCTGCTGCTGAGGTTCATTCTTGTGCCTTCACCTGTGTTCTCAGACCTGGTGTTCTGTTTCTAAAACCTATTTTCCACTCCATTGCCAAAATGTTCTCTTTGTTTTTTGTCTGTCTGTTTTGTTTTGAGACAGGGTCATACTGTATTGCCCAGGCTGACCTTAAACTTGTCGTCCTCCTGCCTCAGCCTCCTGAATAGCTTGGATTTACAAGCATGTGCCACCACACCTGGTAGCACGTTCTTTATAAAATGCAAATCTGATCATATCACTCCCCTGTTTAAAGATCTAAAGAGCATCTCCTCACCTTGGGCCTGCAGGGAGGCCCTGTCAGGCATAGTCTGTTGTATGGGTGGAAGCTCCTGAGCCTGCAGGACTGAAACTCCCAACCCTAAGCAAGCTGCCCCTCTGCCCCTCTCCTCTCAGCCTTTCTAGGTCCTGCTAAGGAATCACAGCCTGGGGGCTGGCTCCCTCCAGAGCAGGTGCCATGCCTGGCTTGGACCACCCTGGGGGCTGTGTCTGTGTTTCTCTGGGGTATGGCTGAGCTGTGCAAGCTGTGTAACCCATTTCCCAGTCTTCAGACTTTGATACCCAGCTGGGCCATGCTCACCACAAGGCTGGAGCCCCGAAGGAAGGTAAGGGGATGTGGAGGGTGCTGTGGACATTTCTGATGGGGTGTGTGTAAGCAAACCTGCACAGAAAAGTACACCCATCACACACTCATGTGAGCATGCCTGGGGAATCCCCCACCCAAACTTCTCCCAGCCTACCTGTATCACCTCCCTCCAGAAACCAGAGACTAGTTTCCAGTTTCAGGCACTTGTATAGTGCACCATTATGCAAGTGGAAACAGTCTGTAGAATTGATTTCTTGAAGTGAGGTTGCTGGGTCAAAGGACATGTGCTTTCTAAGCTGTAAACAAATTATCCCCTTGTAGGTTTTGTTTCTGTTTATTTGTGATGGTAGTGATAAAACCCAGGACCTCATGTATGATGGACAGAGGCTCCACCATGCCCTTACAGGCTTTGCCAGCTTGTTGGAGGGCCTGCTTCCCTATAGCTGTGCCATCTCCCTACCAACCTTCTATACCTGTGTTGGCCATGTTTCCATCTTTGAACTGTCTGAGTGAAAGTGTTATCTTTTATTTGTTTGTTTTGTTTTTGAGGCAGGTCTCACTGTGTAGTCCAGGCTGGCCTTGAACTCACTGTGTAGTCTAACCTGGCCTCAAATTATAGAGTGCTAGGACTACAGATGTGTGCCGCCAAGCCCAGTGTGTGAAAGTGATATCTTACTGTAGGTTTTATTTTCATTTCTTAGATGTAATGCGATGTCTTCTTACTGTCTTTGAGGCCTCTGGTCATGGTCTTCAACTGTTGGGCTGTTAGGTTGACCTGTGGGCCCTGTATGTAATAGCAAGAGATTAGCTGTTTGTCTTCCTTATGTTGTAAACATATCCCCCAGTGTTCTCTCTTTTTAAAAAACAATTGGTTATAGTGTTTTTCCCCTATGCTGAAAGTTTAATTTTTAAGTTACTTTCTTATTTCTGGGACAAACACCTGACACCCGCAACTTAAAAAAGGCAAGGTTCCCTGAGTTTGATCCCCAGCACCAAAAAAAAAAAAAAAAAAAAAAGGAGGAAAGGTTTATTTTAGCTCATAGTTTGTAGAGGTATCTGTTGGCTGGGTCTAAGGAAGGGCAGCATGGCAGAGGAGAAGGAGTTCATGGTGTGGCAGGCAGAAGGCAATGAGCCTTCCTTTTTCTTTCCTTTTTTATTCTATCCAGTCCACAAGCCTATTGGTTGGTGTCACCCACACCTACGGTGGGTCTTCTCTTTTCACTGAGTCTATCATCTATACCCAGAACAATGTTAAACTAATCAGTGAACTAATCCAGTGTCATATGAGGCTTTGAGGGGACATCTAGATATAAGCTATAACAGCAAACTTACTTTTTTTTTTTTTTTTGGTCGCTAGGTCATGCTATATAATCCAGGCTGGCCTTGAATCTGCAGTCCTTTTGCCCCAGCCTCCTGACTACTGGAATTACTGATGTGTGCCACCACTTCAGCTCTTACAACCTTTAATTTTACCATAATTTATTTTAGTATAAGATGAAAAAAAATTAAAAGATGAGGATAGCCATGGTGATGTTTTTTCTTCTTTCCAAAATTTTAAGCCAGGCACAGTGGCACACACCCGTATGCTCAGCTACTCAGAAGGCTGAGGTGGGATCACTAGCCTCTAACTTAATAGAACTCATCTCAAAAAAAAAGCTTACATTTTCTAGGTTGGGGATGTGACTCAGTGGTAGAAAGAAAACTTATCTAGCATGTGCGATCCCCAGCACTATTAAGAAAAAGTTTATGTATTTTGATAATTTGTATAATTGTATGAAGTCACTGTAATAGAAATTAAAAACATTATTAAAGAGAGAAATGGAGGTTTAGAATTCCCACTTAAACATGGTTTTTTCCATAAATCCATCATACTGGTTGCATTCACTGGTGCTGTTCTGGGTACTGGAAACAGTTGTGAACAAAACGGAGAAGCTGAGGCTCCTGTCCCTGTGGTGTAGCACCTGGTACCCATCTGCACCATCCCTGGCTGCACAGCCGCTGCCGTTTCTCTAAAAGGTGAGGGAAGCCTAAGGGGTGTGCAGCAGCGAGATGTGTCATGACGTAGACTGCGTGACATATGCTGTGGTCTGCAGGTTTTGCACTCGGGTTCTGATGCTCTTTCCTTTTCCTTTGTTTACCAGGGGTGACCTGACGGAAGATAACATGGAGACAGAAAATGCAGCAGCTGCGGCTGCTGCAGCCTTCACAGCTTCTTCACAGCTCAAAGAAGCCGTGTTAGGTGGGGCTCGCCGCACGAGGTGGAAGACTGCCTCTGCCCACGTACCCGGCAGGGCACGGTGGGCCTGTGGTTGAGATGGGTGACAGCCAGGCTGCCAAGGCCCTTGTCTTCCACAGGGCTTGCCGTGTCTGTAGTGACAGCTCACCTCTGCCCGCAGCTGGAGGAGGAGCGAGGAAGGACCACCCTGACTCTAGCAGCTCTCCCCTCTTTGTGCCTTCATTGTCCTGTCACTGTCTCCATCCGCATGTGCTGTGACTGTCAGGGTTCTCCTGCCATCTGTGGGACTTTGAGTTGCCCAGATGAAAGGGCCTTGAATCCCTGAGACTTCCCGTGCAGCGTTTCGACTGCAGCTTGATCTTGCGTCCTCTCGTGGCTCTGCAGCTGAGCCGCGGTGTGATGGGACGGTTTCAGCAAGACTGCAGCGAGGTCTCGTGTGGGTCCATCTGTACCCCGCCCACCGTGGCCCTCTGCTGGGCCTTGTGGGTCCAGTGCTGGTCTCCAGGGCGGCGGATGCTCTCTGCTTTGCGGGAGTGTTTTGGAGAGGTTATGACTGATCTCTGTCTCTCCTCTTTCTGGTCACTGTGCTGTGAGAAGTGAAGATGGCTGAAGAGGGGGAGAACCTGGAGGCTGAAATCGTGTACCCCATCACCTGCGGGGACAGCAGAGCTAACCTGATTTGGAGGAAGTTCGTGTGCCCAGGCATCAACGTGAAGTGTGTGCAGGTGAGTGTCGCAGGCGTGCCTGCTGCTGCTCTGCTGGGGGAGACAGGTCCCACGTGCTGGGGCAGAGGAGGGGCGATAGCCGGCAGCCTGCCGCGGAAGCAGTTCCTGCTACAGCCTCTGATCTGGGAATGCTTTGAAGAGCCTGATTTAGCAGGCAGAGGGAAGGTGAATGGGAATGACATTCTCTTTCCTGGCAGTATGGTAGTTTAGGTACCCAGATGCACCTTGTATTGAGAAACGGCTAAAAATGCCTGTTAAGGTATTTTCACGTAGTATCTTTCAGTTGCCTCTTTAAGCCTCTTCAAGGCAGAAGTCGTGAGGCCCAGGGCCTGAGTAAGGGTGGAGTTTTAGAGGCAGGTAGAACACCGAGTCCAGCTTTTGCTTGAGAGCCTGGCCTGGCATGACTTAGCTTGGCAGGCTGGAATGAGAAGACTAAGCCATGGCATCCCCCGAGGGTGTTTTGGGGGAGTGGCTTGTTGTGGCCCTGAGAGCAGAGGGTCATGATGTGGAGCACGCATGTGGCCTGTGTGGTCAGAACCTCGAGTGGGGAGTTGAGTTATGTGTGGTTCCTGGCCAGCACTTCCCACAGAAACTGAAAGAAGCAGATGAAAAATCCTCTTTAAAAGAATTCATCTTTAGCTCAGATTTCAAATAATTTCCACGAAGTTCCAAGGGAGCAGCTCACAAGTAGACAAACAAAAACACCCTGCCCACGGAAACAAGGCATCCTGGGTGACTGTGTGTGTGGAAGCAATGGCAACAGGGTCAGACCTGTTGGGACTGCAAGCTTTGGGTTTTTTGTCTGGGGCTGGGGATTGCACCTAGGGTGTGTACTTTGCCATTGAGCTGTACACAGCCCCTGGTATTAGACCTTTTAAGACAGGATAAATAATTATGTTTCATTTATATCAAGAACTAAAAGAGAGCCTGAACATGTAAAGAAAAAGTGATTTGACAAAAACAATGAGAAATGAAAAACAGAATTAGAATTAAACACTTGGTGGCTAGGTTTAAGAGCAGATTAGACATAGCAGAAGAGATTCATGATTAGTGGATTGGAAGACAAAACCAAAGAAATCATCTAGAATATAGTCCACAGAACAAGAAGGTGGGCAGTAGAAGAAGAAGTCTGAAACGTATGCTTACAAAGAGAGAGGGGAGGATTTCATGATGAGAGTATGCTTACAAAGAGAGAGGGAGGATTTCATGATGAGAGAGGAGGGCAGTCCACCATTCAGGGACCTGACAGAGTTCAAGCTGGATAAAGATTCCCACTTCCTCCATCTGGGACAGTCTGATATCAAAATAAAAAATGTTGGACTGGAGGTACAGGTCAGTGATGGAGCACTTACTGGCACGTACAAGGCCCTGCGTTTGATCCCCAGCACTGCACACGCCCACACATGTACACAATAAATAAAAGAAAATAATAGCAGTCATGGATTATAATTTAAATAGGATAAAAATTCAAGCCCATTTTTTTTTTCCTTTTGAGGGAGGTGCTGGGGATTGAACTCAGAGCCTTGTGCTTGCTAGGCAAGTGGTGTACCTCTGAGCTAAATTCCAACCCTCTGAGCCCATATTTATTGCAGTTTATTTCATATCATTTATTATTAAGTACACACAAAGGGCTGTGAATTGCTCGTGAAGTGAAGCATTCATGTCAGAATGTCAGCTAACAAATGTGAAGGAGCGATGTGCCAGAAGTCCTCAGTGGGTTTTCAAACTGGTCACGAAGTGAGGTGAGGTGCAGCCTGAAATTGTCCCTCAGATCACATGTTAATGTAGACACAAGTAATTACAGGGGGAAGCTCTACCAGGTGCCTCCAAAACTAGGAGATAAATGTCTACATTGTCGGTATCAGTTTGCCATCCACGTCACCTGATAGAAGAGGGGTGGGCAGGGATTCTGTGATACTTCTGCCAAATATTCACAGCCCAACTAGTTCTGAGAAAACAGACAAATTGAAAGATATTCTACAAATACCTGAACTTCGTGCTTCAGAATGCCAGGGTTAAAAAAGACCAAGACAGCCTGAGAAGCTGTTCCATGACAAAGGAGCCTGATGAAATACGGCAGCCACATACGTGAGTGTTGAGTTGAGACCTACATCAGGAAAAATAGTGATAAAGGCTATCATTGGGACAGTTTGCGAATCTGAACATGGCCTACAGATTAGATGATAATGCACTAGTGAAAAATTTTTTATTTTGGGAATTGTTCTATAGTTGTGTCAGAGCACCTTGTTCTCAGGAAATATATTCAAATCCTCTGGAGCCAGGAGTCTCAGCAGTCCAGAAGAGGGTGGCCTGTATTCACACATCCAGACAGAGGGTGAGTGCACAGAAGGGCCAAGTGAGAAGCCATAGTGGAGCTCCTTGGACTATCCTTACAGTTATTCTGAAGTTTGAGATTACATCAGAATAAAAAGTTAGAAACAAGAAAGAAATGTGCCGAAGATAACACCATAATGAAACACTAGAGCAGAGATGAAGATCATCTTGAAAATGGCCAGAGCACAGAGGAAGATGGCTCAGGAGGAAGAATCCTAAAAGCAGTATAGTGGAAGCTAGGGGTTGTAGGGCTGGACTGCCACCCGCCAAGAGAGAATGATTGTGCACAGTGAAATTAGTTCTCAAAATTAGGGTGAAATAGGCATTTTCAGACAAAACTGAGTTGCCACCTGCAAATCATTAATAAAGGATGTTTTGAATGTGCTTCAGGCAGAGGGAAAGAGACCTCAGATAAAAATGTGGGGTACAAAAAAAAATGTGGGGTACAAGAAAGCATGAAGGGTGAGGGATGTGAGGGCAGGTCCCACAGGATCGATTGGCAGTACTGATGGCGACGTCCTGAGAAGACCCTGAGAATAAAACACTACCACACAGTGGCGCCAAGGAGGCCCTGGGCTCTGACAGCCAAGACATGATGTGCTCAGTGCCCAGGCTACCAGTGAGAACAGAGAAGAACCTGGAACCCCCAGGGAGTCTTCACCCCTGCGAGGGCAAGAAAGGAAAGGGACAGTCTGTGGGCCAGGTGAGGCCAGCAGAGCCAGAGCACCAGACTTGAGCAGGGACTGGTGTGGCAGGCTCTGGTGTGTGCCTCTAAGGATGAAAGCAGCATGCCGTGGCCAGAGGGCTGGCTGCCTGAGTGGGTACATTTTTATATGCAGCATGTGGTGAGGATGTACAGAGACTCAGGGGATTGGGAAGTAGCTGTTACCCTGTCTGCCTGCTGAGGCACTCTGCTGGAGCAACAGTGTGCTTGGGAGAAGCTGTTACCAGGACACAGTGACTCATCCTGCCTAGCCTGCTTGTTTTCTGAGGAAGCGCAGGTGTTTTGTTTTTGTGGTGCTAGAACCCAGGCACCTTGTACTTGCCAAGCAAGCTCTCTACCACTGAGCCACACCCCTAGCACAAGAAATGTAGTTTTATTTTCATTCTTTGTGCCCTAGTTATTTTATCTCCTTGCTGAAACAAAATACCTGACACTCAAAGTTAAAAGAGGAAAAGTTTATTTTGGCTCACAGTTTGTAGAGGTTTCAGTCCATAGTCAGCTGACTCCAAGGCAGAGTGGCATGGCGGAGGAGAAGCAGTCCATGGCAGGCAGAAGGCAGAAGACAGCAAGCAGTGAAGTAGCAAGGAAGCAAGCAACTAGCAGCAAGCAACGACAGTAACCCTCTTTCTGTCTCTAATATTCTATCCAGGATACATGCCCTTAGGGTGGGTAGCAATCACACTTGGGGCGGGCCTTCCTACTTTCCACACCCAGAACTGTGCCAAACCAATCAGTGGACTAATCTAGTAGTCACATATCCTTGATCCCATCACCGCACATTCAAGATCCAGCCAACTCTGAAAGGCCCCACCTGTGACCACATGAGGCTTTGGGGGGGACATGCAGACAGAAGCCATGACACTTTGGTTTCAAAAATTACTTGTTTAGCAAGATTGAGTAGGATCTTTTATCTTCTGTGTCTTACTGAGTTCTAGCATGGGGTGAGACTCAAGCTGCACACTCAAGGTCCAGCCAGCTCTGAAAGGCCTCACCTGTGACCTCATGAGGCTTCAGGGGAACGTGCAGACAGAAGCCATGACACTTTGGTTTCAAAAATTACTTGTTTAGCAAGATTGAGTAAGGTATTTTATCTTCTCTGTATTACTGAGCTCTAGCATGGGGTGAGACTCAAGCCCCAAAACAACCTGAATCTGGGGGGACGATCCCCCTGACTTTGAAATGGATGTGGCAGGTTACTATGCTTCCTGCACTGTCTGTGGCCCAGGAGTGAGCTTGGCCTGGGCAAGGAGTTTCTCACAGCCTGTCTTTATGCTTGTATCTCTGGTTAATACTATATGTCATGAGGTAATGAGTGTATGTATTACTGATGGAATAAATTGCATGTAAGAAGGAGGTCTGCTGAGTCAGATCTGGAGGAACTGAGCACCACAGGATTTCTGCAGTGGGTTAGCCTAGCCCTCTTCACTCCCAGGTATACTGTATACTATACTTTGTAGGGCAGCAGTGTGCCAAGTGTCAGATGGAGACTTGGTCCCCATTCCAGCCACGGCCCACTGGGGCATCCCCTTGTTTTACCCCAGTGTTCTGCAGTGAGCCTGTGGTTTTTGGAGCCACACTGGATCTCTTCCCTACTATGGACTCCTGGCGCAGGCTCAGGCAGGAGAGGAGAGCACCGGCGGCCCCACCAGACCCATCTAGGGCCGAGCTGACCCTGCACTGCTGTGCTTCTCCGCAGTATGATGAGCATGTGATCAGCCCAAAGGAGTTCGTCCACCTGGCGGGGAAGTCCACGCTGAAGGACTGGAAGAGGGCCATCCGGATGAACGGCATCATGCTCAGGTGGGCTTGCATGGGTGTGCTCACAATGGGTGGGGTTGTGGCCCTTGCATTCTCATTTGGTTTTGGGTTTTTGAAGACAAGGTGCACGTTCTATGTGGTAGGTGCTGACAGTCCCCTCCTGCATGGCAGCACCTGCTCACACCCCACAGGGAGTAGAGCTTCCATGCTGTAGCAGGGACACTATCAGACTTTTAGGGATTCTGTGTGTGTGTGTGCATGTGTGCAAAATTTCATTTTAATTTCCACAAATTCTTTATCTGCAGGCATTTGTGGCTCATCATTATTAAAAAAAGCAAGAGTATATATAATCTGGTGTTTGCACATCAGGTGGGCATCCAGGTTTAATCTCTTAGCAGAGCCTTTCACATCATCCTTTATTTTTGTCCTCTTTATTGCTTTTTACTAAAGACTCATGTGGAGTGCCCAGATGGTTGGTGCACCGTGCCTGGCTTGTTTTCTTTGTGAACCTTTAGGCACACCTGAGTCTGTGTGCCTGGAAGAGGTGGGTGCTGCAGGAAAGGTGCTGGTGGCCAGTGCCCACCTCCTTCTTCCCCAACTCGTGCACTGCTTTGTGCCAGAGTCAGCTTGACCTTTAGAGTGACTCGCCTGATGCTTTCCCACAGCCCTGTCCCATCTTCCTGAGCCAGCCTCTGGTTTTCTAGAATGACTGACGGCATAGCTGTAGAGACACAGGGCTGGGGGAGGTGTATGGAGAGCTGTGTATGACCTGAGGCCTGCACTGCCCAAAGGCCAAGCTGTACTAGAACTTCTGGCCTTCCTCATGGGACACAGCAGACTATCTGAGACTTCTGAACTTGGATGTGGGCAGGAGAGAGGGTCTGGAGAGACAGATCCTGGCTTGTCAAGATGTATAGCTGCCTTCGTGGCAGATAAGAACGAGAAGTGACCACAGCTTCAGATGCTGTCTTGGAGTCACATGGGCCTCCTTTCCTGTCTGCATCTTCCAGAGGACAGGACTTTCTCTGGAAGTGACTCCTGCATCTTTGCTTCAGAACTTGGCCACTTTTAATCCAGGTGGGCTGTGCTACCTCCCCTGGTGCTACAGTCACAGCATGGAGCAGGCACCTCCAAGATGCCCACTGACCAGTGTCCTTGTCTCCTTATGCTGGACAGAGTACTGCGTGGGTGTCCTGGGACAGCTGTACTGGCTGCAGCGTGTTCCCATTGGAGCTTTATGCCCAGGGGAGTATATAGGAGTCCAGCCCTTGTCAGTACCTCTGCTGAGACCTGGTCCTGCAGGCAGATGGCCCAAGTCAGGGCAGTGGACAGGATATCTCGGGTCTCACTTGGGCTGCTCTGTCCTTTCTGCAGAAAGATCATGGACTCTGGGGAGCTGGACTTCTACCAGCATGACAAGGTCTGCTCCAATACCTGCCGCAGCACCAAAATTGACCTGTCAGGGGCCCGAGTGTCCCTGAGCAGCCCCACGTCTGCAGAGTACATTCCTCTTACACCTGCTGCAACTGATGGTAGGTGCGAGGGGCCTCCTGGTCTTGCAGTCTGTGCAGCTGTCCTAGCCAGGCACAGTGGCACATGCCTGTAAATCCCAGCTACTTGGGGGGCTGAGGAAGGAGAATTTCAAGTTCAAAGCCAATTAGGGTAATATAGTGAAACCCTGTCTCAAAATTTAATTTTTGTTTTTCATTTTTTGTTTTTTTTGAGACAGAGTCTCACTATGTAGTTCAGGCTGGCCTTGAACTCACTATGTAGCCTAGGCTGGCCCTAAACTCACAGAAATCATTCTGTCTCAGCCTCTTGAATGCTGGTATTATAGGTTTCTGTCAGCACATCTGGCTGTATCTCAGAAATTTAAAAAAAGGAAACAGTGTGCCTGTCCTGACCAGCCCCACTTCTGGCTCCCATGTCACCCACTCTTTGGCACCCTGCCTTTTACATGGGGTCCTGCCTGGTCAGCTTGGCCTCTTCCTTCCTCACAAAGAGGTCTGGCAAAGTGCTGGGTTCATTGACAGGGAAGACTAAAGTACTTTTCTTTTTAAGTCATTTTCATTATGAAATAATGCATATTTAGAGAAGGGCATAGAGAATACTAAAGGGACTTCCCTGGGTCCCTGGCTGCCCTCTTTCGCCCAGGGTCTGCCCTGCAGTTGTGATTGTGTTGCCTCGGTCTTTGGTTACTCTCAGGCCCCTTGCTGGTGTCCAGTTGCAAGACCTTCCTGCCCCTTGGACTCTGGGTGATGATTTAGGACATTCTTCCGTGTCGATACCCATAGACCAGAAGTATAGAGGATTAACTGTTCCCTGGAATTCCACCAGCTTTCTGAATGAAAAATTCCTTTTTTGGGGGGAACTTACTGTGCAGCCCAGGCTGGCCTCAAACTCATGGTGATCCTTCTGCCTCAGCCTCCCAAGTGCTGGGATTGCATGTGTGTGCTGCCACACTTGGCAAAAAATTCTTCTTAAACTGACGGTGGAGTCAAGCTGGGTCCTGAGCTTCCAGTTATGTCATCTGATGATGTCTGGCAGTACCATCTTTCCAATGATGTCACTTGCTGTCCCTAAACTTTCACTCTAGTGTGGAGATAGAGTGTGCTGCCATGAGATCAAGGACATCCTTGTTGCTCACCCAGACATGGGCCAATTTACAGGCCTTGACCTGTTCCTGGGGAAGGAGAGTGAGGCCAGGGTGACTTGAGGCCTTGTCACCCTGACCTGGGTCCTTCCCTTGTCCTGCCTGGCAGGTGCAGGTCACAACGGTGAGTTCTGAGAAGCCCAGGGACAGCCAGGATGCTGCCGTCAGAGTGGGCAGCCGTTGTTAGCTGGCCCGGTTGGTGGTTAAGGTCTGCAGCAAACAGAAGATGTCAGTTGCTTAGCTCCTTTCTGGATCAGAGCCCCAGGTTGGATGGGGCTTGCAGTTTGTTTCTTTAACCTGGAATCTCTAAGAACCTGTGACTTGATTATTGTGTCGTTAGTAAAACCTTGTGTACCAGTCCAGACTGTGAACAGCATTTGTTCATGCCCCCATTGATTCCAGGTATTTGGTACTATTAGCCAGCACTATATCTTTGATGCGTAGAAAAGGCAGCATAACATTGGAAACCTTACGTAGACATTCGCTTGTTTCCAGGTCTGCTTCTGAGTCAGGTCTGTGTCTGAGACCTTTATTGGAAACCCCAGAGCACCCAAATATGAACTGTGCAGACAGCTGGGGTTTGTAGGCCCTGGAAATGGACTCAGAAATCAGAATAGGTGGTCTGTCACTGTTCTGATTTAGAAAAATGGAAACATGATAGATGCTAAGTTTACAATAACATCAGTGAAATGTAGATGAGAGATAATGATGGAATCCAGGATGACCTGGGTCATGCTTATTGGTAGCAAAATGAATCAGGCAGGTCCTCAATGGTTGAGTTGTAGAAGCTTGTTGGGTAAAGTTGTAAATAGGAACCAGAGCAGCAAAATGCCGGGAATTGCTGAACTGGGTGATGGCTGTGTTGTTCTCCTGTGTTTTAATCCTTTGTATACATTTGAAGATATCTGTGATTAAAGATAAACTGTCTATGAGGAAGTTGTATTAATTGGCTTTACTATTGCTGGACACTACCCAACACTCACAATTTAAAGGAGGATAGGTTTAATGTGGCTCACATTTTGGGGGGACTCAGTCCATTGTTGGCTTACTCCAAGGTGGAAACTTCATGGCACCAGAGCAGAGATGCCTAGCCCCTGATGGCTGGGAAGCAGTGCCAGAGAAAAGGGTGAGGGACCAGACATAGATCCCAAGGCCCCCACCCCCACCACACTCAGAAGTGTGCCCTGTCAACCCCCAGGCAGATCCCATAGCCAATCGAGTTGGCATTCCACCCTAAACAGCATAGCGGAGAAATTCCTTGGTTGCATTAGTGGATGCGTGTTTGTCAGTTCTGTGAAAACAGATGGCAAGGAGGGATTCAGATGTAGCCTTGGGAGGATTGGCAGGGCTCATGAGGGCATGGGAGCTGCTGGGCAGAGTGACACCTGTGCTCCATATTGTTTGTAGTGAATGGTTCGCCTGCTACCATCACCATAGAGACCTGTGAAGACCCCAGTGACTGGACGACAGCTATCGGAGGTACAGCCTCATGGATTTCTCATGAGTGCAGGTGGCCTATGGGGCAAGCCACCTACCCATTCCTGGCCCCAGCTTGGGTTGGGCTCTGGCTACTGTGGTCCTGGGGACTCTGAAGTGGACCTCAGTCACTGACCTATTAGACTTACAGGCTAAGTAATGTGTTCCTAGTGCTCTGACTTCCCTGGGCAGTATCCTTGCAGCTGTCCTTTGCTCTTCCACACTGAGGGCTACCCCATGCAGCAACGCTCTTCCTGCCCACCCAGCACTCTCCTTCCCTCACAGATGACACGTTTGCTTTCTGGCGGGGACTGAAGGATGCTGGACTGCTGGATGAGGTCATACAGGAGTTCCAGCAGGAACTGGAGGAGACTATGAAAGGTCTACAGCAGCGGGTGCAGGATCCTCCCCTGCAGCTCCGAGGTGAGGGGCCCTGAGTCTCCCTTTTGTCAGCTCCTGCCAGGGTCTGCTGTGCAGCTGGGATGGAGGCCCAGCCTAGATACAGGACCTGGCTGTGCTGGCAGTGGGAGGGTCACTTGGCACTATCCTAGGCTTTGTGGGCCTGGGCTCCTCCTGCTGGCCAGATCCCTGATGACCAGGCCCAGCCCCAGGGTCTGGCCCTTTGGGAGGAAGCCTGGGTTCTCATTCAGTGTTCACATTGCTCCTTGAAGATGCTGTCCTCCTCAACAACATTGTGCAGAATTTTGGCATGCTGGACCTGGTGAAAAAGGTGCTGGCTAGCCACAAGTGCCAGATGGACCGTTCACGGGAGCAGTATGCACGGGACCTGGCAGGTATGCCTGGCCATGTGCTGGGGGTTTGAGGAGCCTGTGGGCTTATCTCTGGCCATGCCCTCTGAGGTGGGAAGTGAGAGAAACCCAGACATTACACACTGAAAGTTGGTAAAATGCAAATGGCTGTGGCCAGACTTTACCAGAGCATAATAATGGCAGGTTTTTATGTTTACTGGTCTTTCTGTGATGCCAGGAAGTTATTAAGAGAAAGGACAGAGAAGTGAAAAGGGCTACCCCTGACCCACCCAGAGCTAGCCTTGCTTCTGGTGTTGTGGTGGTGTTGTGTGTTTACTGCAAGCTCTCTGTGGTGTTGCTACCCGATAGTTTCATGTGTTCACCATGTGTACACTGCACATGTAACATATGTGCACCATGTGTGCACGTAAACAGGCTCATTATCCAGGCTGCTTCGGTGCCACGAACAACATGTTTGTACAAATACTGTGACTGGAACATGTTAGAATAGGTGGGAAAGGTCTAGCATATGTACTTTCATCCCTGGAGTGGCACCCCTGGGTCACCCAAGGGCCATCTGAGGCCCCATTCTGCTGGCCATGCCCTTGGCAGGTTGTCTGGTCACCCTGAGCTCTTGGGCTGTCCAGGGATGGTGCATGTCTGCCCTCACCCGACCCTGTGGGAATGCTGCCCATCCCGATCCCCCTTGATGACACTGTATCCCCTATAGCCCTGGAGCAGCAGTGTGATGAGCACCGCCGCCGCGCCAAGGAACTGAAACACAAGTCCCAGCACCTCAGCAACGTACTTATGACGCTGACACCTGTCTCCCTGCCACCCCCAATGAAGCGGCCCCGGCTTGCACGGGCGACGTCTGGACCGGCCTCCATGGCCTCACAGGTGCTCACCCAGTCTGCACAGATCGCCCTTGGCCCAGGTGTGCCGGTGTCCCAGCTGACCAGTGTGCCCCTTGGCAAAGTGGTGTCCACGCTACCCTCGGCTGTCCTGGGGAAGAGCTCCCCTCAGGCCCCCGCAGCCAGCTCCCCAGCCTCTCCACTGCTTGGGGGTTACACAGTCCTGGCCTCCTCTGGCTCCACTTTCCCCAGCACAGTGGAGATCCACCCGGACGCGTCCAGCCTCACGGTCCTGAGCACAGCAGCCATGCAGGATGGCAGCACGGTGCTGAAAGTAGTCAGCCCACTCCAGCTGCTCACCCTGCCCAGCCTGGGCCCCACCCTGCAGAATGTGGCCCAGGCATCACCGGCAGGCAGCACTATTGTGACAGTGCCCACAGCGGCCGCCCCAGGGCCTGACGAGCACACAGCCACCATCGAGGTGGCTGCCATGACAGAGGACCATGAGCAGAAGTAGCTGGTAGGGAGGCAGAGGCCCCTCGGAGTGGACAGGGCTGGCTGCCTCTCCTCAGGCCACTGCAGGCAGGGGCCACGGAGCTGGCTCAGCACAGGCGGGGCTTGTGGGCTGAACCAAAGAGAGGACTCGCCAGAAGAATCAAGAAAAAGAAGAACAGCAAGATGCCAGCAACCCGAAAAATCGGTCTTCATTTTCTAAACTCCCTCCCCTTTTTTCTTGGGAAATATACTCTTCCATCTGTTGCTTATTAATACTGTTTACACATTGGCCTTGAATAGGAGCCAGAGGGACAATGACTAGGAGAAGGCCTGGGTATAGCTAGGTCCAGGCAGCAGAGGCAGGGGTAGCAGGCACTTGACACCCTGCAGGTGCTGGTGATGCCAGAGCCCAGCCAAGTCACTGAGGTCCTGGTGCCTGTGCCCCCGTTGGGCCCATCTTGGGGTCTGAGCCTGCTGGGGGGGGGGGCATACCTAACACATGTCTTGGGAAATGTACCCAAGTGTGGAAACCCATGGATCCTATGGATTTGGTTTCTTCCCACAGTTTTCTGTAGGTTTAGTGTGGCCGGCGCCCCGCTCTTCTGCCTGTGGAAACATGGTCCCGGGGCTGGGGTGCCGACCCAGCGGGTGCTTGGGTGGCCAAGAGGCCCTACAGACCAGACGTGGTCTGGGCACCGTTGCACATGTGCTACAGGAGTTTTTAAGTGAATTGCTTAGTAGGCTTCTAGAAAGAGTTGAATTTATAGCATTTTCAACCAAAACAATGCTGAGTGCCTAGGATTCCCAAGTGGGCTACGTGGTGGGCCTGGGCACCTGTGCATGCACCTGGCTCGGTGTGGAGGTGCCGGGCTGCAACTTGCCTGAGGCGAAGCTCTGGTGAATTTGTTTGGCAGTACTCCTTCAGGCTCGTGGTGGCTCAGATGGCTCCCTTTGTGCGGTCTGCTGTGGGGACCCCGGTGTTAACTCTCAGCCCCTGAGCCTCCCCTGGAGGTGGAGTTGAGCCCCCTAGTGAGAGGGGGAGCCCCAGGACATTGGACGAGGCTTCCCAGGGCAGAGCAGGGCCAGCTGGCACAAGTGTGACCTGGGATGCCCCCGAAGGCCATCTGTTGGTGGTTTGCCGATCTAGGTTGGGGCTCTGGAGGAATACAGGCCCAGACATTTCAGGGAACAGGAAGCCCGAGCCTCTTGCAGAGTGTGTCTTAGGACAGGTCTAAGGATCCAGTTCTCCCTGGGCCCTCCTGCTGGTTTTGTGTCAGTCAGAGGCCTTTCTCCAGAGGACCTCACAGCAGGAGGGGGGCTGTTGTCCCTCTTCACTGTATTAAAGGGAACTTGCTGTCCCTTTGTCCATGGAGCCATCCCCTGAGTATTGAGACCCCACCTCTGCACCTGTGCTGTGACCAGGGCCCTGTCTGCCTCCCCACCCCACATCAAGCTACTGAGGTTCTGTTTCTTGTTTTCCTTCTGTTACATCATCCTTTGCTGTTGTCAGGAATCAGGTGGTTTCAGCATGATGTTTACCTGTTCGTGTACCTATTCCTTTTTTTTTTAAAGCTTTTTATTCAAGTTGTGAGTCTTGTTACATGCAGCAGTGTGACCCTGGGGGCATCAGGAGGGGCCAGCAGGTGTGGGCACTGCCCAGAACCAGTTAGAGACAGCATCACTAATGAAACACCTGTTACCCTGGGAGCCAGGGACCTTCCAGGGAGCAGCCAAGGTGCTCTCCACATTTTGGGTTGTAGATCTGTTTCCTTTCTTTGCAAGAGCCAGGTTGGGACCTTTTCAGTCCCTATCCCTTGGTCCATGGAGGTACGGGAAGATAATTGTAGAGCCATACAAAAATAAGCCCCAAACCAGCTTCAAAATTAATTTCCATCCCGCATTCCAAGGCTGCCTGTAGATATCTGCTGGCAGCTCGTCCTCCAAAGCTGCTTGTGATGGGAGGGAAGCGGCTGGAGAATAGGGGGCAGAACTGTGCTGGCAGTGGGAGGTGGTCAGTGCCGCCACCCTACTCTCACCTGCCTCCCACGGGTCCTGCTGGCTCCTCAGGGTTGCTGGGCTTCTGTGCCCAAGTCCTACCTTTGGGGCCTCTCAGCCACGTGCAAACACGGGTGTTCATGCTGCCTTCCAGTTTGGTTTCCTGAGAATTTAGGATTAATTTTGATTTTGCAGAGAGTGCAAGAGCTTCTCTCAGTGCCTGCCTGGAGGCACCCTTGGGAAGGGCAGTGTTTGAGTTCCACTTTGTAAGTTGTTTTGCAAGTATCTGCTTGGTACTTTGATTTAAAATAAAAACATTTTTCATAATTTCTGCCTCTGTCTCATAATGAAAGACTGTGGCGACAACCAAATTAAATATAAAGACAGGCTGAGTGGAGTGGCACACACCTGTAACCCCAGCTACTTGGAGGCTGATGCAGAAGGATCACAAATTTGAGGCCAGCCTGGACAACTTAGTGAGAAACTGCCACAAAATGAAAAAAGGGGCGGGGGATGCACTCAGTGGTAAAATGCTTACCTAATGTGTAAGGCACCAGTTTGATCCCCAGTGTCCCAAAAACAGTTTTAAAAAACTTGTAAAAACACACCCACTGTGACAGTACCAGCCTGTTCCAGGTTCTTCACACACATATTTGTGCTTTGTCCTTTCAAAGTGTGGTCTGGGCCTCCAGGACACTTCCTGGGTGTCCCAGGGTCAAGCAGTTTTTCTAACAGTAGGTACCATTTGGTTTCTTTGCCCAGTAGAGGCCTGACGAAGGTCATGTCTGCCTTCATCTGTGTCTGCTGCTGCAGCACTGCGGGCTGCGTGGCTCATGGACAGCAGTATGTTGCTCTCTGTCCTGGAGTCTGGAGCCAGGGTCAAGGCAGACACTGTCTGGCAAGGGTCTCAGGACTGCTCTGAACTTCATGGCGGTTAAGGGCCCAGCCCACACCACTGGGCCCCAGGCACTGCCGCCAGAGGGCAGGGAGAGGCTGTCCTTCCCTACCCAGAGCTCCTGCCAGGCTCTTCTCTTGCCCGGTGCTGTGCCCATTCTGGTGCCTGTGGGGAGCCTCCCACACATCCTAGGGAACGAGCAGAGTGGCACCACTCCTGAGAGTTTGACACTTGCGCAAGACAGTGTGGCTCGTATTTTGAAAGTTGGGGTGTGGGCCCTTTTGGTGGGCATTGTTTAGGGTCCATGCTGAAGACATTTTTGATTTGGTCCTTTTTTACACGTGTGCTCCATTGCAGTAAAGAACTAACAGATGCACCATGGCCCCTTCTGGGGCACATTCACACCTGGTCAACCTCCTCCACCACTTGCCCCTCACAGCATGGGCGCCTTGGATTTAATGTTTGTACTGTGCAAGGTGATGTGTGAAGGCCCAGTGATACAGATCAAGTTGGGTGCTTCACATGTTTCAAGGTTAGGTTACTAGCTAAATATACATCAGTGACTGATGCAGCTTCTTGCTCAGTTTTTCAAATAAGTGTGAACACATTTAGTGGGTTTCAAAGCCAATCAGGAGGTGATGCCTCATATTTTCCTTACATACGGAGGAATGGAGCTGAATGCAATATTCAGTCTGTGAGTTACTAAAGATTTGTATTTGAGAAACTTTCACTGTAGATGCTAGTCCAAAAGCTTTGGAAAACGTTTTTTGGAGGGTTTCTTCTTTCATTAAGCAGTATTCCTTCTTCCTCCTATTTATCTTATGAGTCTTTGTGCTCTAAATTCTGGTTTAATAAGCTGGCATTTATTTATTTATTTTTGGTTGCTAGATGCTTACATATTTTTTCCTATTTTATTTTATTTTTTGAGACAGGATCTTGCTATATAGTTCTGGCTGGCCCTGAATTCACTGTGTAGCCCAGGCTGGCCTTGAACTCGTGACCATCCTGCCTCAGCCTCCCAAGAACTGGGATTACAGGCATGTGCCACCATGCCCAGCCTTATTTTATTTTTAATCATGTTGCCTTTGTGTTTTGTTGTATCTCTGGTAGGTAGCAAATAGCTGTATTATTTTCTTTTTAAACTTAATTGTAACCCTTAATCTTTCAATAGGATAGTTTAATCCTTTTGAATTTATTATAATTATTGATCTACAGTATTTGGATGTATGTCTCATTAAGTTGTTCTGTAGGCTGAAGTATTTGTGAGGAATTTTCTTTTCTTTTTTTTTTTTTCATGGAAAATTTCCCCGAAAAGATTTAATACAAATTAAGTATAAGAACGTGAAGGCATTAGAAATTACACACCATAAAGAAGCAAACAATTTCTTGTTAAAACAGTAACACTAAAACCACGTTAAATACTGATGCCGAACTTTTATTGCCATCGTACAAGAGCCACGTGAGAGAGAAAGGTCTCTGTCTCACTTGTAGTCCTGTCCTCTAATATTAATTATTTTTTTATTATTTACACATGAAGTTATAAGCTTAAACATTTTGGCTTTTATTTCTTTCTTTTTTTTTTTTTTTTCCTTTTCTTTTTTCCAGTGCTGGGGATTGAGCCCAGGGACACCCTACCACTGAACCACATCCCCAACTGTTTTTATTTAGTTGGAGTCAGGGCCTGGCTAAGTTGCCTAAGCTGGGCTTAAACGTGTGATTGTCCTGCTTTAGCCTCCCTCGGTGCTGGGATTGCAGGTATGCGCCACCATGATGAGAGCGTGTGTGTGTGTGTGCACGTGCGCGCGTGCACCTGCGTGGTGTGCCAGGGATCACTCAGGGCCTCGTGCATCTTGGGCCAGTGCTCTGCTACTGAGCTACACCGCAGCCCAGGACTTTTCTTTTTTTTTTTTTTTTTTTTTTTTTTTTTTTTTTTTTTTTTTTTTTTTTTTTTTTTTTTGCCGAAGCGAGCACAAAGAAAGCAACGCAGTTTTGTTTGTTTGTTTGTTTGTTTGTTTTTTGTGGTGCCGGGGATCGAACTCAGGCCCTTGTGCTTGCAAGGCAAGCACTCTAATCACTGAGCTAAATCCCCAGCCCCCCCAGGACTTTTCTTGATTGGCGTTTTCTCCTGGATTAGACTCTTTGCCTTTGTTGTTTTATTTTTGTTTTTTGTTCCTATTCTTGTACTGGAGCGTGAACCCAGGGAGCACCAAGCTACATCCAGCCCATTTCTTTATCTGTGTCTGTTGGTTTGTCTGTCTGTCTTTATATTTTTATTTATTTATTTTTTTGTGGTGCCGGGGATCGAACTCAGGGCCTTGTGCTTGCAAGGCAAGCACTCTTCATCACTGAGCTAAATCCCCAGCCCCTGTCTGTCTTTATTTTGATAGAGTCCTGCTAAATTTTGCAGGCTGGGCTTGCACTCATAATCCTTCTGCCTCAGCCTCCTAAATAGCTGGGATTGGAAGTGTGCACCATGGTGCCCAGCACCTTTTGCTTTTTCTTTCCTTCCTTTCTTCCTAAACGGAGACAGCTTTTGACTTTCTTCTATTGTGTGCTGGCTTTAACCATCCACAAATTTTCTGACCTTGCTCCCACAGAATTTGGGAGGTTGGAGTTGAATTTCCCTCCTCTTGGGCTGACCTGACCTATTATTTATTTATTTATTGACCCAAATTATTTAAAAAGAAACAAACAAAACAAAATGCTCTACTGGATATTTAACATATACTTTATATATTCATTTGGAAGTACTCTTCAGTAGAAAATGTAAATTTTTAAGTAGAAAACACAAGTACTGGTCTCTATGTTATGTTTAGATAAATTTGATTCACATAAGATCTAAAATGTCAGGCCATCAGTACCTGATACTTCTTCAAGTAAAAGTGACATCAAAAACATAGTGTTCTTACCAAAATTAATAAAAGTTTAGCTATAAGCCCTTCTAGTTAAGCAGGGCATGTGGCACATGCCTGTAGTCCCAGCACTCAGGAGGCTGAGGCAGCCATGAGCTGGAGGCCAGCCTGACCTACATAGCAACGCTGTCTCAAAAAAACAACAAAACGAAACATCTAGTAAAAAATCTTACCGTAAAACACCATTCCAAAGGATTTTATCAACTTCTTTCCAGATCAAAACTATCTCTCTTTAGTGGGCATAGTTTTATTAATAGGCCAAAATTTTATAGGAATGTGGGTCCTGGCCTTGCCTCCTCCTTAGGAGTCATTTTGTTAGGACTAATGGTGGCCAAATGGTGTTTCAAGCCCTAAGAGGAAACAAATGAGTCAACTTCTAGATATGAGAAGCAAACTATGACATGAATAAGGAACTAAGGAAAGGAAGGATTTCAGTAAGCTCAGCTGTGACACAATGATCCTGTTGTAGGCCTTTGCATCTCCTTCATCTCCTAATAAATCGAGCCACCGACAGGAAGGCTGCCCCAGAGAACGAGGTGAGGTTTTTACGTTGTTTGACTCCTTTCTGTTTTCTCAGCTCCTGATTCTACACAGTTCATTCTCTACATCCTACAGGATTCAGTATCCATCTTCATACAACACATTAGTGTGCCCTGAATTGATCCAAGACATCAGAAGGGAGACCATCTACTAGGATTAGCCATAACTGTCCGTAGTTGCTATTTCAAACTAGAAAAGATGCAACGAGATGGTGGGAAGCAGTAGCTGCCGGGGTAGAGGTGGGCGCCGAGGAAGCTGCACAGCTGCCAGGCCTGGGGCCCTTCACATTCTAGCTTCCTGCCTCGTCGGTGCTCCCCTTTTATTATTCCGTCTACAATGTGGCAGAACTCACCGCAGTAACCTCCAAGGATTCGCTGGAAAAATGTGGCAGAGCTTCCACCAGCTTTTCTCCCCTCCCCACTTGGAATATGCCCACGTCGGACCTGACATGCCATGTCGGGGCGATCACAGAGAAACAAAGTAGATGCTCCAGGAACCCCATGGGTGTGGTACAGGCACCAGGTGGAATGAAGAGCACTCAGAGGAGTCCAGCTGCAGAATTCACGTCTTCTGGCAGAGTACACCAGCAGTGTGAGGCCAGCTGTCCCCTGAATTTGCACACTGCCTGTGACAAATTACGGCTGTCATCGACTTCTCCTGGAGCCAGTGTCCAGTGCTCAGGGAGACGCCTTCTGAGGGGTGACTGCTCTGTTGGCCTGGGGGTGGTCTTGAGCTCTTCTCGCTGCTGTGGGGTTTACAAAAGGCAGTTTGGACTTGGCCTTGCCGGGGCTCCTGGACTTCAGGTTGGATTCTGTGACTCTCTGACTGGAGATCCTGCACCATGACGTAGGATGAGTTTGTGAGGGTTCTGACTTTCTACCCCCACCTGCATGGTCGTACTGCTTGTCAGGTAAAGTGGGTTGCATCCCAGGTCCTGTTGATTCCCGTCGTGAGAGAGGGGTGGGCACCCGGAGGACGGGCCAAGCAGAGCAGCCGAGTCATGGCTGAAGCCCACCCGCTGGCTGCTGCTAGGTGCCTGTGTGTGTTCTTGATACTTAGTGATTGTGCAGTGAGGTTAGCAGCGATACACACGTGCACACACACGCACACATACATGTAGTACAGTGAAATAAGCAAACAGTGCAATGCAGAGCACTTCAGTGGACTCTTCATGAGTCTTGATGGTGGAACAGGAACTGTAGCTCTGACCAAGGTGGGGGGCATTCCCTCATTCCTCTATCCAGTCACTCTCACCTTGTATTCATCACCTTTCTGTTGCTGGGATGAAATACCTTACATACACAGTTTAAAGGAGGAGAGATTTATTTTGGCATACAGTTTCAAAGGTCTCAGTCCATGGTTAACTGACTCCTAGGCAGAAACATCATGGTAGGCCAAGCCTGGTGGTGTATACCTATAATCCCAGGACTCAGGAGGCTGAGGCAGGAGGATCACCACAAGTTTGAGGTCAGCCTGGGCTACAAAGTGAGTTCAAGACCAGCCTGACCTACAAAGCAAGACCCTGTCTTAAAAAAAAAAAAAAGTAAAAAAGAAAAGAAAAGTATCATAGGAGAAGGGCATGGTGGCAGAAAGCTGCCCCCACCTCACGGTAGCCAGGAAGTAGAGTGAGAGGGAAAGAGCCCAAGAAAAGATACATTCTTCAAAGACATGCCGCCAGCGACCTACTTCCTCCAACTAGGCCTTACCTCCTCATACCCCATTCAGCTATGAACTCCGAGAGTTAATCCACTGATAAGGTTAGCACCTTACAATTGATCACCTCTCCAGTGGTCTTTCAGTCTAATCAACCTGACAATCAGAATTAATCATGACACACCTCAACCAGCCGTTCCAAAGCTTCATATAATGGAACAATACATTAAAAACTCATGTATTTGTCTTCTCTCAATATAATGTTTTTGAAATTCCTCCATTCTTTCGTGTATATCAGTCATGTTTTTTTTTTTGTTTTTTTGTTTTTTTGTTTTTTCCTGAGTAGTATTTCATTGAACAAACGCACCAAAATTGATCTGGTTGCCTGGTAATAGGCATTGTGTTATTTCCTGATTGCGGCTCTGTGAATAAAGCCATGGTGAGCGCTGGTGTGGACTGTCAGCGTCTGACCACGGCAGCAGGGTCCTCCATCCAGGCTTTGGGAATGAAGTTGCATTTCTTCTCCCTTGGGTGCATGCATAGGAAAATTATTGGGTCGTATCATTTAACTTTGTCAGAAACTTCCAAACTGGTCCCCCCCTCTCCTGTCTGCCCAGTGCCAGGGAGGGCTTGGGTGACTCTCTGCCCCCCAAGCCTTCATTCCAGGTGCAAGTGGGGTCTCACAGGGCTCCGATTCACAGCTCCCAAATGACTTCATGTTGAGCACCTTTGTGTACCTTTGCTCACATTTGTATATGTATTTTCTCATGTGAAGTGTCTGCCCAGATATTTTATTCATTTTAAAAAGTGGATTTATTTTTGAATTTTAAGAATTTTTAAACTCTCAGGCTAGCAGTGTGGCTTAGTGATAGAGTGCTAGCTTAGCATGCTCAAGGCCCTGAGTTTGATACCAGCCACACAAAATAAATAATTCTGCTTACAGCTCACCAGGTATATGTATTTTATTATATTTTCTCTCAGTCAGTGGCTTGGCTTTTCATTTTTCTCATGGGTGTCTTGAAGAGCAAAAAAATTTTTGACATTTACCATTTGTTTTTGTGAGTGCTTTTCGTGATCTTGCCTGCCCAGCATGTGAAGAGTGAGGTACTCCCCCTTCTCACGTAGATGTCCAGGTGGTCCCTCCTGAGTTGATTTGTGAGCAAGGTGAGGTAGAGGTTGAGTCTCATTTCTTCCCACACTTTTATTTGGTCATTGTGGCCCCATTTGAGGACATCCTTCTCTGCTTGGGCCCTTGGAGAGCCCCTGACTGCATATATGCGTCTGCGATGGCCCTCCCGACACTGATGGCCGCGTGCTGGCACTGGTAGCTTTCCGCAAGCTTAGGTTGCAGAGAAAAGCCTTCCTAGCACCCAGAAGCTGGAGGGTTGACATGAAGGAACATGTGATCATTACTTTCCTCTTTGCACTGGTTGATCCCCAGTTAACAGTGGCAGGTCCTAGAGGTGCCTGATGGAAGCTGGGTGTTGCTGCAGGGTGGACTTGCGCAGGGGGGTGACAAGGCCAGTAGCATAGTGAGGCATGAAGCCCAGAGGCCAAAAGAGTGAACTTGAACTTCGAGACACTGGGGGCAAGCCACTTCTCTGGGTTGCAGGGAGGGGCAGGCAGAAAGAGGACTGTGGTGGAAAGGGAGGACATGCTTGTGCTTCAGTTTTGGATTCCTCCTCTGGGTGCAGCTGCCCCAAGGAGTGCGAGGGGAGCCAGGCTCCATAGGACCCAGTGCCCAGGACTCCAGGCCTTTGACATCCCAGCCCCAGCAGAGGAAGCTCCTCCATGCCCTTGCTTGGAATGTAACCACAGTCTTGCCCATGGTGGGAAGCCCTTGCCCACCCGACCCTTCCTTGTCCTGAGAGTGGCCCCTCTTCCAGTTATTCTGGAGAGTGGGCTGGGGGGGCAAGGGACAGTGAGCCCCTGGGGACACCTCCACGATGACCTTAGGAGGGGTCTGGTCAAGCCACACATTTGGCGGAGGGTGGGGCAGCTTGACAGGCTGGGGGCAGTAGGGTGGAGGGGAGCAGGGAAAGGTGTGACCCCTGTGGCTTCTCATGCCCTACCAAGCCTCTTTCTGGTGCTTTGTTGCCCCTGACAGGCCACCTGCTCAGAACCTGATCCGAGGTCTGAGTTTGGAGTGGTTAGAGCCCACGGAAGAGCTGCTATGGGGACAGGGCTGGGAGAGACGATCTGAGAGGACCCAGACCCTGACACTTCCCGGACAAGCCGTAACCAGTCTGCTCCACCTGGTGGAGATAAAGCCCCATCTCTATTCCAGGGGGTAGGGTTAAGTCTCCCCCCAGGCTAAGCTGGGGTCCCTAGGGCACTGGCAAGCTCTAGAATCTCCAGGTCCACCTCACTGCAGTCAGTCACTTTATCTCCACCAAGGTGCACTCTTCTGGCTGAGTGGGAGGGTCCCTGGGAGGGAGGGCATATGTGTGAGAGTGCTGCTTAGCTGGGTCAGCCCAGAGCTGCTAGGACCAGCTGAGAGGGCATGGTTGCCTCACAAGTAAGCTGGGGACTAGTCCCCAGACCCTGATGACCTCACCTCTCTGCTATTATGCTGGTGAGCAGGTGTGGGCTTTCCAGTAGGTTTCCGGCAGTGGCAGAGGGTGGGCAAGCCCAACGTGTCAGTGACTCTTGGGAGGGACCAGGAGAGGAGCTTGGCTCACCCCAAGAGAAGAAGCTGAGGTCGTGGGCAGATAATTTGTGTCTTTTTAATTAGATAAAATGTAAATAAATTTATACAAAATCTGCAGCATAGTATAAATAACTGTACATTTAAAAAAATACAGATTCATAATTGCTTATACTTATTCCATTTGTAGTGTGTGTGTGTGTGTGTGTGTGTGTGTGTGTTTCTGAACCCTTGGGAGTAAGACATTTTGCCCCCATATATCCTAACATTTCAGGATTTATTTTCTAAGGACGCGTCAGTTATTAAATCAGGAAATTTGACACTGATAACAGTAGTACTGATATTCAGCATGTATTAAAATTGTGTTGTCTAGTGCTCACTTTGGCAGCACATATACTAAAATTGTGTTGTCTAATAATATCATACATATATATATATACTTGTTTGTTTGGCACCAGGAGTTGACCTCAAGGCCTCCAACATGCTAGACAAGTGCTCTGCCACTGAGCTGCATTCCCAGCCTTCCCTTGTTTTTGTTCTTGAGACAAGTTCTTCATGTGTAGTCCAGGATAACCTTGAGGTTCCTATGTAGGGTGCACCATTGTGCCTGGTATCTGGTTTCTGTCTTATTCTTAGTGAGGCCCTAAGGGCTCTGTTGCACATGGTTCCTGGGCCTCCTTGGTCTCCTCTGGTCTTGCCAGGCACCTGCGGACCTTTCTGAAAAGCACACAGTGCTCACTGAACCTCCCTACCCGACACCACAGAAACGCTGCTGAGGCCGAGGGGGCTTGAGTCACTGGAGTCCAGTGGGGAGTGGGGGCTCAGGAGAAGGGCAGTTCTATCAGTGAGGTCTGGGAAGCCAGAGAGATGAGGACAGTCTCTTTGGCTTGAGCACAGCCGAGAGGCCAGAAAACAGCCCACAGCAACCCCCAGAGCCTGTGCTGCAGGGTTTGTACTGAGATGGCACTTTTACTTGTCATTTCCACCTGAGGAAGGGCACAAGCTCAATATAAAAACCGGAGGTGCAAAAGCTGAGAGAGGAGCAAGTCTCCCATCTGCCCCAGACACATGGTTTACTTCCGATTTACATACTTTTTATATTTTAAAATTATGTTTGTACTCAATGTGTATTGTGCACCTTGATTTTCTCGTTAAGCAAAGTATCTTGGAAAAAGTCTCCAGAGCACTGAGACACTCCCCTACTCTTTTGTGGTACTTGGTGGGTGCTCTACCCTGGGAACTATGTCCCAGTCCTTTTTATTTTTTCTCTTTGAGACAAGGTCTGGCAAAGTCACTAAGTTGTTCAGGCTACCCTCAAACTTGTGATCCTCCTGCCTCAGCTTCCCAGAGTGCTGGGATGACAGGTATGTGACCCACACCTGGCTGAAATGCCCCCTTGGTAATGGCTTCAGAGTATCCCCACGTGGGAGGTGAGGGTTCCCCATGAGATAACCAGGCAACCAAGTGCCGAGCCTGCAGGTCCCGGCTGTTGCCACGAGAAGGGTAAGTGCAGACATTACTCACTCTGACACGAGTGTCGCAGCACCTACCAGCTCGGCCCCTAGCTGTGCTCAAGCCAAGGAGACTGTCCTCGTCTCTCTGGCCTCCCAGACCTCGCTGATAGAACTGCCTTCCTCCCGAGCCCGGACTCCCCCTGGACTCCAGTGACTCACGTGCCCTCGGCCTCAGCAGCGTTTCTGTGGGTCTGGCAGGTGTCTCACCCCCATGGAGAGGATCTTCATGTTTTCTGACTTGTTTTCCTCACAGTGAGGTTGAGCCTTCCCTACATTTGGAGCAATTTCTATTACCTTGTTTTGGATATGCAATATATTGATTTATGTGTTTTTCCTATTTTTTTCTTAGATTATGGATCTTTTTCTGAGTTCATAGAGTTGATTGACAGATTCAAGTGCCTCTTGGAATAAAAATAGGCATGTTTACAAAAAAATAAAACAATAAAATAAAACAGAATGTATACTATATTAAATATTAAAGGTTTTACCTATAACATGAGCTACAGTTTTTTCTAGTTTGTGTTTATCTTTTTATTTTATTGATGATGAGTTTTAGCTCCTGTTTGAAATTGTTTTATTTTTATGTGGTTCAGTTTATTGGTGGCATGCTAGCACATGTCTAACAGCTCTGAGAAGGAAAGAAAGAACAGTGGCCCGCGGCCCCCTCATGGCCTGTTTCAAACCAGGAGCTGAGCCCCTAACCCAAGTAGGCAGGACTGGTACCTTCACATTTCTTTGTAGTGGTTTTCCTGCTGCATTAGTCACCTTTCTGTTGCCTGACATGCATCGTGGAGGGAGGAGGGCTTTGTTCTGACTCACTGTTTGGGAGCTTGCAGGCCCTGGTGGGCATGGGGAGGTCATGGTGGAAAACCTGCTCACCTTGTGGCAGCAGGAAAGTGGAGAGAGGGGAGCGTCAGTCCAATAAAGGTACATCCTCCGACAGGCTCGATGCCCCACAGTCCAGTTGCTATGAACTCATTGGTGGGCGGATCCGTGGGTAAGGCCGGCAGCTTCACGATACAGTCACCCCCAAAAGCTCCACCTTTGAACAGAGATGTGGGGCACTTTAGGTCTGAAGCACAACACCGGCCCATTCTTACTTATGTGATGCTTTTCCAAATGGACTCTACAACCAGCGTGCCTCAGTGCTTCATTAGGATTTCATTAAAGTCACGGACAAATTTAGGAAGAATTGGCATCTATATGTAGTGTTAAGTCTCCCTATCGAAGAATGTAGTAGTCTGTGTGGATTTTAATGGCATTTCTATTGTGTCTCTGGGGACCATCACAGTTTTGTTGCATATTTCTTGTAAGTTTGCCCTATCTCTTGTTGCTGCTTCTACTTATGGAATCTCTTTCTCATCTTCTTACCCTATGCATGCATGTTCCAAGGCTCCCGGCGACCTTCCTGACTTACGTGGGACACTTCTGCGGTTGCTTGTTGCAGCAGAAGACTGGCTTTGGTGACGGATATTTGTCATTGTTTGAGGGACCATAATGGTGTACTAGTTATGTATTGCTGTGTAACAAATCACCCAAAACCCAGTGCTTAAAACAGCAATGAAAACTTACGATCTTGCAGTCAGGAGTGGTGTAAGAGACTTGACGTCTCTCCTGAGCCCCAACCTGGGGTGGGGAGTTGGCAGGAACGTCAGTTTCTCCTGACATGACCTTCCCATGGGGGCAGGGAAGTAAGCCTCAAGTGTCCCCCCCAACCCAGTGCAAGTGGTCCAAGAGAGCAAGGAGGAAACCACCTATCTCTTTTGACACCTGATCATTTCTGCACCTTTTGTAATGGGTGAGACTGGGACCAGTGAGGCGGAGGTGTCTAGGCTCAGCCTGGAATGGGATACTTTGCTGTCAGCTCAGCCTTTGGGGTGACTGCAGGGCCTGAGGCTGCCGGTGGTGCTTCCCCAGTGAGGTCAGGAGTTCAGCCATGACTCAAGTGAGACTGCAAACACTTCCAGCTCTTCCTGCCCTTCAGGGTGATAAATTTTCTTTCTCATTCTGCACTGGCACTGTCTGAATATCTCTGTGTTTTAAGGGATCAGAAATAATGATTATATAATCTATGTAATAACTGGGCTGGAAACTTCTAGGAAAGCCCTTGGCCCCTCACCTGCCTCCCCCACGCTGCTCCTGGCCAGGGAAAGCTTCCCTGGGTTGCATGGGGAGTGCCATCCTGCCCCACTAGGAGCATATTTGACCCCAAAGGGGCACGGCGCTGTTAGCCATCAGCACGGGCTTGCATTTCCTCCGCTCCTGCACCTGAAGCTACAGTGGTGGGGGCCGCGGGGGAGGGAGCATCAAGACGTGAGGCTGGATCCAAGGGAGGGCTGGTCCCAACCCCACCCCGGACCGACCCAGGGAACTTCGGGGGTCTTCTCAGCAACAGTCTCGGGGCTCTAGGAGGGCAGGGGAGGGAGCTGTCACTTGAGGGCGGTGCCAGGGGCGGGGCAGGGGGCAGTGAGGTAATTTCCGTGATCGGGCGTCAGAGGTTTGAGTCGCCCCGGGGGCAGAATCGAAAGTGATCTCTGCTCAGGGTCGGTGCTGGTGCGCGCAGGGTGAGCCCCCAGCGGCGGGAGGGCCTGGCTGGGGACGGGAGGGGGTCGCTGTGCCCTGCAAGTCTGGGGAACGTGGGGACCCAAAAATATGGGTGTGCAGACAGGCTGGGTGAGCTGCTCTGGAGGGCTCCCCCGCCCGCCGGCATCCCTGAGCCCCCAGCCCCACAGCAGGGCAGCCCAAGCTCCTCTTCTCTCTCCCACTGGCTCCAGCTACTCCTGCAGTCTTTCTCTGGGCTCCAAAGTTTCCATGTGGGGTGCAGATGAGTTCTCGGACTCTGGCTGCCCCCCAGTCATTTCCTTTTAAAAGATCATCTTTGAATCCCCCAAAGTTTCCCTTAAAGTTTCCCCTTAGACCTGACCAGCAGTGTTTTCGGTGTCCCTCCCTCCCCCATCCGGCTGGGTTTACACCAGCTAAGACCCTGGCCCCTGGGGTCCCCTCTCTTGGCACCCCTGCCGGAGCTCTAATATCGACTGTCCCACCTGGGAAGGCCTGGGCAGTGACCTCCCCTCCCTGGACCCTTACTGCAAGTCCCAGTGGGATACAGTCATCCAAAGAGGCCGTGTCTTTATCAGAGCTGGCAGACCCAGAGTGCGGGCCTTGGGTCCCCAGAGCTCCAGTCTCACTGGGCTCAGAGACACACCCTCTTTTCCACCCACCAGCCGCACTTCCGCTCCTTCTAGGCAGGACCTGCAGAACTTTAAGAAGGGGAAGGGCTTGGTGGGTCCAGCTCAGTCAAGACTGCTGCCCAGTAGTCCACTCCTTGGGCATCAGGCTGCGCAGAATTTTCCCTCGCTACTGAAGGACGCATGCTTCTCTTGCTTGACCTCTGCCCAACCTGCATTTCCTGTTCCAGATGTCTCACCGTGGCCGATGGTCCCAGTGGACCAGCTGAGCCCAGGAGTCTTGAGCGCCACCCTGAAGAGCCTGGCCAGCATCAGAAATGGCGTCCCTGGGGTGTGGCATGTCATCCACCAGCCCGATGGCCACCAGGGGGCCGCCTCTGGCCAGGCTCTACACCCAAGTGGACCTCTGTCTGGGCTGCTCCTGTTGCACCCAGCGCCTCAATGAGAGCACCTATGTTCTGCGCGAGGTGGCGCACAGCTGCTCCCATGAGATCCTTCTGGCTCGCTTCAAGCGAGCTGCCAAGAAAAAGGTCTGGCGCGAGGTGGGCCACCGGCCCCGCTTCCCCAGACCTTATCGATATAAGGTGTGTCGCTACTACAGCCCTGGGCTGGGCTGCCAGTACCACCAAAACAGGTGTACCTTTGCCCGCAGCCCCGAGGAGGCTCTGGTCTGGACCTTTGAGCTCGAGCACAGCCTCCCTCGCCTGTGGCTGAAGGCTGCAGTGCAGGGCGATGGGGCCCAGGGTGGGCCATGTGGGGCCGCTGACACCATCCTTGCAGAGTTTGGAGGCCATTTTCAGCTGCTCTGTACCCACTGCTTCAGGAACCGCCCCCAGTGTCTCCGCCCTGTGGACCCCCAGGGGCAGTGCCCTGAGCACGGACCCTGTCCCGCACTTCTGGTCCACGTCAGCACCAAGGACCGCAAGCGCCAGTTCACAGAAGTGCGGCCGAAGCCCCAGAATGGCCAGCTGCTGCGCTACTGCATGTTTGTGGAGCGCGGGCAGCCGTGCCGCCATGGGGCAGCCCGCTGCCAGTTTGCACACAGCGCTGTGGAGATGGCTGTGTGGAAGGCAGAGCAGCTGGGTGGGCTCCGGCGGGAGGCCCTGCGCACACTCCCTTCTCTTGGGAAAGACAAGTGCACGGCCGCCCACAGCCAGTCCCCCGAGGGCAGCCAGCCCCCAGAGGTAGAGCTGTACTGCTACACCTGCCTGGTCACCTACCGTTCTCAGGAGGCCTTTGAGAACCACTGCGCCTCCCTGAAGCATGCACAGATGGTGGCCTTCGACCACGCTGTGCCCTGGAAGCACCGCACCCCACCCATGGGACTCTCCAAATTTGAACTCTGCCCAAGGTAAGGACAGTCAGGTGGGAGCCTGGAGGTTGGGGATGAAGCCCCCCTTGACCAGCACCAGGGCCTGAGAGGTTCACTGATTCCGAGGCTTCCCTGCCACCTACTGTGTCCTCTGCATGCCAGGCTGGCACCACAGTGGTCTCTGAAGACCTGGGTAAGGAAGGTTCCTTGTTGGGTACTGTCTGTACCAGGCCTGGTCCTGGGGACACAGGAGTGGACAGCAGATGGAGTCTGTGCACCCCCCGCTCCCAGCCTGGATACCGTTCCTGCTCCCCACACAGGCCAGGGCTGGGCTGACGGGGTCTTGGCCTTTGGCTTTTGATCCCACCCTGTGGCTGCCACAAGTGACCCTCCTAACTCCACCCCCAGGCCTGACCTCTGTGAGTATGGGAACATCTGCACCAAAGCGCACTCAGAACAGGAACTACAGGAGTGGACCCAGCGGGTGCAAGCCATGGAGCTGCGGGAACAGGCAGCCTGGCAGGACGGGCTGGCATCCTACAGGGCACGGCTGCTGGCTGAGTACCAGCGCAGCAGCAGCAAGGTCCTGGTGGTAAGTAGGGACCATGGCAGTGGGTGGGGAGGGGGTCCAGGGCACCTGCTGAAGGCCAGCTTCTTGGTGCAGATGGCCGAGACCGTCCATGGTGTGTCCGTCACCTGCCATCAGCCCCTAGTGCATCGGGCCCAGGAGAAGAGCATCCAGTACAGCTGGGCATTCTCTGTCCACTCTGAGGTAGGGTTCACACAGCCCTGAGGGCTCAGGCGTGGGGGCCACCCCCAGCCTGGGTGGAGGGGCAACCACAGGAGTGGGGACATAGCTGGGCAGACATGGAGAGCCCCCAGCCGGAAGCTGACACTGGCTCTACCTCTGTGTCTGTGTGACATGGCACAGGTCTATGGCCTCTCTGCTTTAATTTCCTCACCTGCAGACAGTCCCCACCCAGTGGGGTCAGTCTGTGGAGTGAGCCAGTTAGTATGAGGAAAAGCTCTGCCAGGCTCTGTGCCCAAGAGCGGGCAAGGCTGGTGGCTACATGGCCTCTCAAGGCTCCAGGCTGTCCACCTCACCACTTTTAACATCCACGGGGCTTCAGGCAGGTTCTGTGAACTGCACTTTGCAAGAGAGGAAACCAGGGTTTTGAGAGGCAAAACAACCTGTGGGTCCTCCACCCAGAAATTGGCCTGCACCACCTCTTAGGAGGGTGGGAGACCCTGGGTGTGGTGGCGCATGCCTGTGATCCCAGCACTTGGGAGGCTGAGGTGGGAGGCCAGCCTGAACTACATAGAAAGACTCTGTCTCCAGAACTCGAAAAAAAGTGGACGGTGGGAGGGGTCTAGGTAGCACCCTGATAGGTGAGAGGGGTTGGGGCCCGCCTCATTTCCTCTCTTCCCCCAGGACCCTCTGCTACGTGTAGCCTTGCTCAAGCAGGAGCCTGGAGCGGACTTCTCGCTGGTGGCACCCTGCCTCCCACCAGGCCGGCTCTATGCAAGTGGGGAGCGCTTCCGGGTGCCTCGCTCCCGAGCCGAATTTCAGGTGGGCGTGCGAGTGCAGACCGCCTCCTTTGGCACCTTTGAGCAATGGGTGGTCTTTGACTTTGGTCGTCGGCCGGTGCTGCTTCGGAAGCTGGGGCTGCAGCTGGGCCAGGCTCACTGCTCAGAGCTCTGCAGGAGGCCCGCACCTGGCTGCCCCGAGGAGCTGGACCGCTGGCACACTGGCAACCGCCACGTGGTGCCTTGTGTGGAGCGGACGGCTGAGCAGGCAGCTCTGATGGCTAAGTACAAGGTGCCCACCCTGGCCGTGAAGGTCAGCCCCAGGGGCCTGGCCTCGGAACCCACATCTCGCGCCAGCTATCGGCAGCGCATGCATCACTTCCTCTATGAGGAGGAGGCTGCTCGGCAGCAGCTGGTGGCCAAGTGAGTCAGGGCTGGCAGGTGGCAGGGTGGCTGGGGTTCTCGACAGGAGCCAGGTCTGGGGCTGTGGCCCAGCGAGCTGACACAGCTTCTCCGGTGTACCAGGCTGACCCTGCGGGGCCGGGTGTCCCTGAAGTCTTCGCTACAGACGCCGGCGCTCGGCATGCTCTTTGCGCCCCCAGGAGCCCTCTATGCCGAGGTTCTGGTCCCCTCTTCTCTGACACCAGACACGGACCAGGGCTTCCTGCTGAGCCGGGAGGTCAGCACAGCCCTCGTGGCTCCTGTGCCCGCACCTGACGACACTGTGTTCGAGGTGTGGCTCGAGAAGCGAGCCAGCTCAGAGCAGGCATTGTGGCTGCTGCTGCCCACACACTGCTGTGTGGCCCTCGGGCTGCAGGCTGCGGACAGTCCCATCTTGGAAGTGCAGTTCCAGATTGACCCACTCAACTTCTGGTTCTGGCATCAGGCAGTAGATGAGTTGCCCGAGGAGCACCTGGTGGTGCCTGACCTGCCCGCCTGTGCCCTGCCCCGTGCCCATCCCATCCCGCTCTCACTGCGTGGCAACCACAAGCAGAGGCTGGCTGTGGGGCTCATTGCAGGCAGCAGTGCCAGGAGCACGAAGCCTGTCCCCCCATTGCTCATCTACGGCCCCTTTGGCACCGGCAAGACCTACACTCTGGCCATGGCCACCCTGGAGGTTGTTCAGCAGCCCTACACGAAGGTGCTCATCTGCACACACACCAACAGGTAAGCCCGTAACTGCGGCCCAGGCCTGCCCGCATGGCTTTGCTAACCGGGGTGTCCAGCCGGCACTCTCTTGGGGCTTTTTCCAACGGCCAGCTGCCCAGGGCTTTACCAGGCCCAGAGGGGTTCCCTCAGATGGTAGCTCTGTTGTTTCCCCAGAGGTACTGGACCAAGGAGAGAGTTGTAGGTAGGGATGTGGCTTGGCCTACCCGGCACTTCTTGGCAATGCTCTTTGTTTTGTGTTTTCAGAAACTCAGATTTCTCAACTAAAAAGTTCCTCTTTGGCCAATGTGGTTTTCTTAGTTCCCTAACATCAGATACAGTCACCTCTTGTTTAATGACCAAACAATGACCTAGTCCTATGACTAGGTTGTTAAATGAAATTGATTGCTAAATGAGGAATTATGTAGTATGTACATTATAATATTCAAAACAAACAGTAAAAAGGAAATTCCAACTTGACAGCTATGCTTTTATTTGCATAACTCTTACATGCAGGACTGTAATATATAACAGCATAAAACTATGGTACTGTACTGTACAGTACAATCAGCAAAAACATAGTACTGTACCGTGACGCAGCCACCATAGGGCCGCACTGCCGCGAGCATTCCTGTGCTGTGAGCACAGATTCGGGTCTAAGTCTGAATGGTCATTAACCCAGTAGGTCATTGAATGGGGACTCTCTGCACTGTGCAGAGACGAGGTCCTCCCCACAGCTCAGAGTTGGGGTGGGAGGTTGAGCTCATCTCTGCAGTGTCCAAGAGGCCAGCAGGGCGGGGCCGTGGCCTGCTGGGAAGATGCCCGTAGCCCTCTCCTGGCCTCTTGGCCCTTGGACTTTGCTCCTAGAGTGGGGTGCCAGCTCTTGCTCCCCTCCCCGATAGTGCCTGGGAGCCACGGTCAGGGTCAGCACCAGCCTCTGGGCACCTGGGCTGCCTCGGGTCACGGCCAGCTCCTTCATCTCTGTCCTCTGCCCGGCCACTATGCTGTCACTTCATCCTTTGAGTCTTTTCCTGGCCACCCAGGTACTCCGGCTCCTGCTCAGGCCTCTTCACTGCCTCTGAACTTTCCTTTGCTGTCTGGCCCTTCTGCGGACACTCGCACTTCTGGCAGGACCTGGCTCCACCTCGTGGGTGCTCCTGACATCCAGGATGTCTGAGCACACAGCAGGAGTTTTAGCAGGTGATACTGAGGCTGAGTGAACAGCCCATAAGCCTCGTCCCTTCCACAGTGCTGCTGACATCTACATCCGGGAGTATTTCCATGGCTATGTCAGCAGGGGCCACCCTGAGGCAGCGCCTCTCCGGGTGATGTACACCGACCGCCCCCCAAACCAGACTGACCCGACCACACTGCAGTACTGCTGCTTGACAGAGGACTTCCGGGCCTTCCGCCCACCCACGAAGGCGGAGCTGGTTGGGCACCGCGTGGTAGTCACCACCACCTCACAGGCCCGTGAGCTCCGGGTGCCGCCAGGCTTCTTCTCCCACATCCTCATTGACGAGGCTGCCCAGATGCTGGAGTGCGAAGCCCTCACCCCGCTGGCCTACGCCTCACAACGCACCCATGTGGTGCTGGCGGGGGACCATTTGCAGATCGCGCCCAGACTCTTCAGTGTGCCCAGGGCCAAGGCGGCTGGGCACACCCTGCTGTACCGCCTTTTCCTGCACTACCAGCAGGAAGCACACGAGGTTGCTCGGCAGAGCCGTGTCATCTTTCACGAGAACTACCGCTCCACCGCGGCCATCATTGGCTTCATCTCACGCCACTTCTACCTGGCCAAGGGCAACCCCATCCATGCCAGTGGCAAGGTCCCACCCCACCCCCAACAGTACCCACTCATCTTCTGCCACGTGGCAGGCAGCCCTGAGCGGGACATGTCCATGGCATCCTGGCTAAACCCAGCGGAGGTCACACAGGTGGTGGAGAAGGTGCAGGAGATCTACAACACCTGGCCCCACTGCTGGGGCGTCCGGGAGCAGAGACACATCTGTGCTGTCTCCCATGGTGCCCAGGTGAGCCCGGCCAGCTGGCTTCCTCAGTCTTAGTTCCTCCATCTGTGAGAGAGGCTTCTGTTTTCACCTTCTAGGCTGGCCCTCGTGATTGGAACCAGGGCTGGATGGCTGAGGGTGGCCAGGGCTCAGCGGGAGGGTCCCTCTTTGCTGGGTATCAGACTCCTCGTGCACCTGGGCCCGTGTTGTCCCCAGGTCAGTGCCCTGAGGCAGGAGCTGAGGAGGAGGAACCTGGGCGAGGTGTCTGTGGGCAACTTTGAGACCCTGCCAGGTGGGTGAACAGCAGGGACTGGCCTGCCTATGCTTCAGTCTTGCACTGGCAGGGCCCGGCCTGAGGGCGGAGGCCTGTCCACCTGTCCTGCCCGGCAGCCTGACTCTTGTCCCCCTGCAGGGCGGGAGTTCCGGGTGGTGGTGCTGAGCACTGTCCACAACCGCCACAGCCTGCTCAGCCCTGGGGCGCCCACCTTGGAGTTCTTCACTGACGCTCGCGTGCTGAACACAGTCATGACCCGCGCCCAGTCGCAGCTGGTGGCGGTAGGCGACGCTGTGGCCCTCTGCTCCTTTGGGGCCTGCAGCAAGCTCTGGAAGAGCTTCATCCAGGAGTGTGTGGAGCACCACAGTGTCTTCCCCAAGGGTCTGTCGCTGGGGCAGATTGAGCAGGGTGCAGCCCAGAGGCAGTACTGGGCCCCTGTGGCCCTCGGAATGGAGAGGACTTGGGCATCAGTAGCCAGGGACACTGGCCTGGACAAGACAGCCAGAGGCCCAGCTACAGAGCACACAGCTGTGGCAAAGGTCCTGCCAGGGCCTGTGACCATGAAGAGTGAGGCCACAGGAATGACAAAGGCAGGGGACACAGCTGCTGGCGGTCCAGCATCAAGGGGAGCAGCCACAATGCAGATGAAGGCAGCATCAGGAGGGGACACGGCAAAGGGAGCCCTGGCAGCAAGGCCAGTTGCCCTGGAGGGCGGGGTACCTGAGGACCCCCAGGACTTGGAGTTTGATTTCTGGCCCTCTGACTGTGAGCTCAATGCTGATGATGCCATCCTGCAGGAGCTCCTGGATGAGAGCCGGCAGGTGATGGTGACTGTTGGGGAGGACGGGCTTTTGGACACCATGGTCAGATCTGCAGCCCCACAGCAGGGCCGGCAGTACAAGAACCTGCCCTCGGCCGCACTGCGGAAGCTGATGCGTTCAGAGCCTCAGCTATACCGCCGTTGTACCTTCCTGCAAGAGACATTCGAGCGGGCGTCAGCTGTCCCACTGGACGGGGTGGCCTCTGACCCCATCCAGGTCAGGGGCCGCCTGAACTGCGGGATGGCTTTCACTGGGGATGAGGTGCTGGTGCAGGTCCTGGGCCAGTTGGCTGGCGACAGGGGTGCCCCAGGGAGGCTACAGGGGTGCGTGGTGGGTGTGCTGAAGAGGAGGAGGGGTGAGCTGGCATTCGTGTGCCGGATGGACGAATGGGATCCCCGCATCATGATCCCCATCAACGGCTCTGTGACCAAGATCTTTGTGGCTGATCTGAAGGACCCACTCCGGGTCCCCATCCACCGCCTCCTCCAGGGACGGGTGCAGTGTGTAGGACACAAGAGCCTCACTGCCGAGAGCAGGCGCACACGGCTCTTCTGGGTCCGTATCATCCTATGGCGGGAGCGTTTCTACTACCCCCTGGGCATCATCCTAGAGGTGCTTCCTGAAGCCACCAGCTGGGAACAGGGCCTCCATGTCCTTGGCCTGGAACATGGCTTGCGAACCTCCTCGCCGGACCCGGCCTCCATCTCCAAGGCACTGCAGAGATATAGTGTGGAGCTTGGCACAGCTGCCGGCCGCCGAGAGGACTGCCGCAGTTTCCTGACTTTTACCGTGGACCCCCAGGGCGCTCGCAACCTCGACGATGCCCTCAGTGTCCGGGACCTGGGTCCCACCTATGAGGTGGCTGTGCACATTGCTGACGTGGCCAGTGTTGTGCCCAGGGATGGGGTGCTAGATGTGGAGGCCCGCCGGCAGGGTGCTGTGTTCTACGCTCCTGACAGGGAGCCAGTGTCCATGCTGCCAGCCAGCCTGTGCCAAGACGTGCTCAGCCTCCTGCCTGGCAAGGACCGCCTCACCATCTCCCTCTTCCTCACCCTGGACAAGGGCAGCAGCCAGCTCAGGGACCTGCGCTTTGCACCCTCTGTCATCTGCTCTAACTGCCAGTTGTCCTATGAAGAGGCCGAGGTGCTGATCAGGAAGCACCAGGGTGCTGGACTGGAGCTTCCAGCTTGTCTGGACTCAGTGGAGGCCTGTGTGGTGGCTGCCTGCTACTTCTCCCGAGTGCTGCGCCGGCGTCGCCTGCAAGCTGCCTGCCACTACGAGCCCCCGGATGAGGACAGTACACTGGGCTTCCGAGCAGCCCACATCATGGTTCAAGAGTACATGATCCAGTTTAACAGCCTGGTGGCTGAATTTCTGGTGGGCAACAAGCATACACAGATGGTCACACCCCTGAGATGGCAGCCCATGCCCCTGGTGGCCCAGCTTGAAGCTGTGTGCAAGAGGCACAGAGAGCTGGTACCCCTGTCACTGCACCTCCGCCACCACCTGTGTAGCGATAGCAGCCCCAAAACACAGCTGTACCTCCTGTCTTCCCTCTGGAAGCACGTCCAGCTTGCTGCCCACAGCCAAGATTATGGCCAGATGGTGGATCTCATCACCACCGATGACATGCACCCCTCCTTGGCTCCCGCGGGACTGGACCTCCGCAAGGCCCTGGGCCGCTCTGTTTTTGGCCGCTCTAGCCAGGGTGAGCAACAGCTGATTGGCCACTACTCATTGCAGGTGGGCTGGTACACGTGGGCCACTTCGCCCATCCGCAGGTACCTTGATGTGGTGTTGCAGAGGCTGATCCTGCTGGCACTGGGCCAAGGTGGCTCCACGTACTCCTCCAGGGACATAGATGGACTCTGCCAGGACTTCAGCCGCCAGCACGCATGTGCTCAGAGCTATCAGCGACGGGCCTACAGCCTGCGCCTGGCCACCCAGCTAAAGGCCCAGCCTCGAGAAAAGCTGGGTTTCGCAGTCGATGTGGAGCCAGGCACCCGCTGCTTCAAGCTACTCTTCCCTGCCAACCGAGAGACCCTGCCTGACCCCTGCCCCGTCCACTATCACTCCCTGCAGCTGGCCAAGCACCCCCAGGACCTTATGAGCCGGCCGGGCCTAAAGCTTGTTTGGCGGTGCCGCATCTACTCTCTGCAGGAGTCCAAGACGCCCTCTCTGCTGCCTGGCACTCTGTTTGACCCACATGTCTGGGCCGTCGACACAACCCTGTGGAAGCAGCTGCTGGTCCTGGTGGAGGAAGAACGCTGGCTGGAGGCAGCCACCCTCATCCGGGAACAAAGTGGGACAGAGTGTCAGAGGAAGAAGCTGGTGCAGGTGCACTGCAGCCCCTGTGGCCACTTCTTGGAGGTGGTCCGGGAGCTGGGCAGTGGGGATACGCTGCAGGTCCAGTTCAGTGCCAGTGTGCAGCGGGGCTTCCTGGTGCCAACTCTGCAGCTGTGGACCGTGGCGCCTGGCCTTAGCCTCTGCCTGGAGCATGCAGAGCGTCCAGCCAGCTGCTTCTCAGGCCATGCGCACCAAGCCTCACGGGACCAGTACTGTGACGAGGATGAGTACTTGCTCATATGGGAGCCCCTCTGTGCCCAGGAGTCAGTCACCAATGCTGTTGATGAGAATGATTCCATTGTGCTGCAGCACGTGTGCATTTCCTGGGATGCAGAGAGGATACAGCAGGGGCAGCTGCAGGGCGTCTTCCACCTGGACCCTGCCTTCCTCCAGGAGAACTGCCCTGACGTCGACTTCAGCTGCTGCTACCTCTGCATCCGGCTTGAGGGGCTCCCAGTGCCACCAGCCAGCCCAGCCTCCGGGCCCAGCAGCCTCGGCCCCGTCCTGAACGTCGATCCTGACACGTATACCTGGGTGGCCCATGGGCTGACGGACAGCTGTGACCAGGAGGACCAGGAGGACCAGCAGGAGGCCCCCAGGGAGGTGCACTTCTTCATCCACCATACGGCCATGGAGAAAGTTCCAGAACATGTGCTGAGGCCCGGCATCCTATTTACAGTGGAGGTGCTGCTCAAGCAGCTTCCTGACCTGTGAGTAGTGTCCACAGTCCCAGGCCAGGGAGAGGCCGAGATGGGTAGGTGGGTGTGGGTGCCCCCTTCCCCGAGACGGTCCCCTTGACTCCAGTGTCCCCTTCACCTGCAGCCGCAAGGAGGAAGCCGTGCGTAGACTGAAGAAGGCATCGCCACTGGTCATCAGCATTGCCCTTGGCCAGCCCGTCCCCCAGCCCTGTGCCCCCTCTCACCAGCAGCCCCTCCACAGGGGAGCTCTGCCCCCTGCTCCCTCTCCCCATCTCGGGGCCCTCCCTGCCCTGCATGGGTGCTCAGGGGGGCCCGTTCCCCCTACCTTCCCAGGGACTGCTAACAGGCTCCTGCAGCGACAGACCTACAACATCCCTGGGGGCCACCACAAGCTGAATGCCAGCCAGAACAGGGCCATCAGGCAGGCTCTGAAGAAGCCGTTTTCAGTCATCCAAGGCCCACCAGGTGGGGGCCCGTGTCGGGGAGTGGGGGCTGCCTTCCCGAAGAAGGCAGGGGTCATGGGAGACCTGGGGAGTTAGGGTGAGCCGCGCTCACTCTGCTCTCTGGCCACAGGTACAGGGAAGACAGTTGTGGGCCTCCACATCATATACTGGTTCCACAACTCCAATCAGGAGCAAGCATCAATCAGGACAAGCCCTGGTGGAGAGAGGCCCCCGGGAGGCCCATGCGTCTTGTACTGTGGCCCCTCCAACAAGTCCGTGGATGTCCTAGCAGGTGTGCTGGGGGCAGTCATGGGGCTGCTGGGGCTGCTGGGCACCAATGGATGGTTCCTTACATCTCCCACTTCCCCCAGGAATGCTCCTGAGTTGGAGGGCGGAGCTGAGGCCCCTGCGTGTGTACAGCGAGCAGTGTGAGGCCACTGAGTTCCCAGTGCCAGGTGTGGGCAGCAGGAGCCTGCGCAACAAGACCCCCAGAGAGGGGCGGCCAAATGAGACCCTCAGGTGCGGCCTCTCTGTCTGTCGGCGCTTGGGAGGAGTCCAGACACTGGACAGGGGTTCACTGAGACTCCGTCCCCATCCCCAGGAGCATCTCCCTGCATCACCGCATCCGGCAAGCCTCCAACCCACATGCGCGAAAGGTCAGGGAGTTTGATGCCCGGGTGAACAGAGGGGAAGTCTTCTCCAGGGAGGACCTCGTCTCGTAAGTGGTAGGGCTGGGCTAGGGAGCTGCCTGCTGGCCCATTCGTGGGGTGACGGGCAGTGTCCCCCCAGGTACAGGAGGGTCATATGGGAGGCGCGGAAGTTCGAGCTGGTCCAGCACTCTGTCATTCTCTGCACATGCTGCTGTGCGGCTTCACACTGCCTCCGGATTCTCAACGTCCGGCAGATCCTTGTTGATGAGGCAGCCATGGCCACTGAACCCGAGACCCTCATTCCTCTCGTGCATTTCCCAAAGGCCGAGAAGGTAAGGGACAGCTGGGGGGAGCCAGTGCCTGGGGGGTGTCACTGAGTACGGCTGATCCTGGTGCTGGGATTGAGCCGGTGGGGAACTGGCGTGCTCTGGGTCTGGAATGTCAGAGTCACGCTTGCCTGCGCCTCCAGGTGGTCCTTCTGGGGGACCACAAGCAGCTTCGGCCTGTGGTCAAGAATGAACAGCTGCGAAACCTGGGGATGGATAGGTCCCTCTTCGAGCGCTATCACAAGGATGCCTACATGCTGGACACCCAGTATCGCATGCATGAGGTCATCTGCACCTTCCCCTCAGTGGAGTTCTACAGTGGAAAGCTGAAGACCTGGCAGGGCCTCAGGCGGCCACCTAGTGTGCTGGGTCATGCGGACAAGGACAGCTGCCCTGTCATCTTTGGCCATGTGCAAGGCCGTGAACAGAGACTGCTGGTGACCACAGAGGAAGGGAATGAGAATTCCAGGGCCAACCTGGAGGAGGTGGCAGAAGTGGTGAGTGGCGGAGACCCTCTCTGGAGCTTCCTGGAGAGGAACAGGAGCAGGAGTTGGGGAGCAAGCAAAGCTCCTGTGTCTGGGGCAGTGGTACCAGGGTCCAGCTCC
The DNA here is from genome assembly GCA_004026905.1 of Hystrix cristata. NCBI lineage: Eukaryota > Metazoa > Chordata > Mammalia > Rodentia > Hystricidae > Hystrix > Hystrix cristata. The sequence goes on from PVJO010006442.1 coordinate 71,686, forward strand.
ACCTGCCCCTTCTTTCCCTCAGATCCGCATCACCAAGCAGCTGACACTGGACCGGACAGTGGAACCCAAAGACGTCGCTATCCTCACACCCTACAATGCGCAGGCTGCAGCCATCAACAAGGGCCTCATGCGGGAGGGTGTCACTGGAGTGACTGTGTCTTCCATCACCAAGAGCCAGGGTGAGGCTGCCTTCAGGGGAGGGTGCAGATGGGTGAGGGCCAGGAGAGGTGCGGTAGACATAAGGAGCACCCTTGAACTCATCCCGACCCTCAGGAAGTGAGTGGCGCTACGTTCTGGTGAGCACTGTCCGCACGTGCCCCAAGAGCGATGTGGACCAGCGGCCAACGAAGAGCTGGCTCAGAAAGTTCCTGGGCTTTGTCATGGACCCCAACCAAGTGAACGTGGCCATCACCCGGGCCCAGGAGGGGCTCTGCCTGATTGGTGAGGGCTGGGGGGGCTTGGGGGAAGACCGGTGTGAGGCAGCTCCTGGGAGGCTCAGGTGGAGCCTTGAGCTGCCCGACTCTCCCCGCAGGAGACCACGTCCTGCTGAGCTGCTGCCCGCTGTGGCGCCGTCTCCTGGACTTCTGCAAGGCCCAGCAGAGCTTTGTGCCCGCCAGCAAGGTGCGGGTCCAGAGAAAGCCAGCTGTGTCGCTGTGAGACCCCCAGTAGCCCGGCCGTAGAAGTGCCAGAGGTGCGGGCCTGTGTAGCCAGCAGGCTGGGATGGTGGGAGAGAGTCCTGCATGATCTTCCTGTTTGTACCTGAACTTGGGAGGAGGGAGGGAGAGTGGGACAGGACCTGGTTACTCTCTCCTTTCCGCTTTTCCCAAGATGCCTCCAAAACCTGGACTTCGGGCAGGTCCTTTCTCTGCCCTCACCACCCCTGTCCCTCAGAGGCCGCCTGCCAGACCAGGGGAGGGCAGTGCTGTGCCGGACTCCCACACCAGTGTGGCCTAGCCTCCTCCTAGGAGGAGACTGGCCACGAGCAAGCACACAGGGCGTCTGGTGTGAGGTGCCCTTGCTCTGCCAGGCTGTGCTTCTACCCTGAGCTACGTGTGCCCCCAGCCCAGGGTCCTGGGGAGCGATGGAGTCAGGACCGCCACAGGGACCCGACAGGCAAAACTGGGCCCTTAGCCGCTGCTCCTTAGGAACATGGTTAGTGTTTTCTTCTGAGGCAGTCAGGTACTTAAAAGCAGTTTTTGCTAAAACCTGTAGTCACCTGCTAGCATGGGTCCTTGTTTTCGTGATAATGGAAATTAAAACTAAAGCAGAAATTGTAGGAAAAGGCTTTAAATAAGAGAAAATAAGGAAGAGTGCCATTCTGGTAAGGATCAAGCCAATCCCTTAGAAAGGAAACAGCAAATACAGGAAGGACTCCAGTGTGGGGAGGGCTCAGCCTGGCTGCTCACAGAGCCCAGGCCAGGGTCCTACAGGTCAAGTCTCAACTCTGGCTTCTCAATCTGGAGGGACTCTCATGGCTTGAGGGCCTTGAGGGCTGATTCCATCCCCATCAAATGATTATCTCTGTGGTGCTTTTGGTCATGTGAGGCCCTGTTCTCAGGAAGATGGCTGGAGATTCTAGGCATTGCTCCGAGGGGACAGGGTCTGGAACTAGACCGTGTAAAGGGGGGTAATTGAATGTCCTTCTGAATATTGAAAATTACTTTGATTACTCCTGATGTTTTCCACCTTGAAGGGAAATAAGATAGGAAGGTAAATTTAAAGCTAATTGACTTTGTTGACTTAAAAAAAAAAGGTTGCCATGCATGGTGGTACATGTCTGTAATCCCAGCATTTGGGATGCTGAGGCAGGAAGATTGCTGTGAGTTCAAAAACAGCCTGGGTTCCATAGTGAGTTCAAGGTCAGGATGAACTACACAGCAAAACTCTGTCTCAAAAAAAAAAAAAAAGTTAACATACCTATGGCCAATCTTTTAAAGTAAAGAATACAAAATGAAAGTCAAAAGTCAAGCTTTATTCTACTTTTTGTTACCTATTGGGCTTTGTAGGTTCAAGTGAAGAGTCTTGGTTTTTAGCAAAAAAACGCATTTTAGTCTTTTGTCCTTACAATGGTCTCTGACTACAGATGTCCAATCAATAACTAAAAGCAGAACACAGCTTGATCTTCATTTTATAAAACTTTGGTCAAATCCCTTCTCAGTTCTGCAAATAGTGATTTAGAAAGTGTCTAAAAGTTGGCAAAACCAAGATGACCAGCCCTGAGTTTACATAACTGACCTCGCCCCCTTTAAAGTCGAGGATACCAAGAGAAGCGATTTACAGGATCAGCTGCATTGTGGGCTGCCCTGAACCTGTAATGACCTTGGATTCCAGCAGAGCCTCCCAAGAGTAAGGTGCCCCAAGCAGAAAGCCCGATCTTGTGGAAATCGAATTCCCCTCAAGCAAAAAGGGCTTCTCTCAGAGCCACCTTGCAAAAGCGGAGCCGAGATAATCATCAACCAAACTCAGCTCTCTCCAGCAAACCTAGAAAGCCTGGCCTCAGTGTTTCTGTGTGCCCTTCCAGTCCTTCCTCTATTTTCACTTACTTTTCTACTCTACCTAACATGTCTGCCTGTGCCTTACACTGACGCGTCTTAAATTCTTTCATGATGACAAGTGATGAACCTATTCTCCTGGGCAGTCAGTCGAGGTCTCCATCTCCGCTTTGGGGGACCTCCTCGCACCCATCCAGACTGGACAACCTGCCAAGCGTCTTCCTCTGCAGGGGAGTGGGTGTGGCCCTCCTCCTACACCAAACCTCCTGCCACCCGTCCTGAGATGCAGCCTGAGCGAGCAGTCCACACTAGGAGGCGCCAGTCCCCGTGCCCTCCCTCAGAGCTCTCTGGGAAGCTTCCTATCAGATGCAAATGTTCTTTACAAATCAAGTTTCTATGTGCCAGTTTTTGTATCTCTTCGCAAACTCTGTGTCTTAAGATTGAATATTAATTTTATTAGAAAGATCAATCTGAGAGATCTTACTTCCGCGTGTTTTTGAGGTCTGGCTGGGGCAAAAAGGGCAGGCCTTCATTCTTTCTGGAAAGTGGCCATAGAGACCATCAGGGGCTCATGGTGGACAGGATACTGGGCCTGAGGGCATGTGAAGGGGGTGGTAGCACTGTTTTATGGCAGATGGCTATCTGTGCCAGGATACGGGAGGCTGGGTGGGAGTGGGCGTGCAAGGACGGGCTCAGTCCCCAGGCTATGCTGACCCAAAAGCAACTTGCGAGGCGAGTCCCAAGTCCCAGTGGCTTTAGCCTTGATGATATCCTGTCTGGTCTGAAATTGCTCCCATGGGCGCCCCAGCCGCTCCATGGTGACTTGGGACCCGGGTCTTTCCACATTCAGCTTGTTTGTGACCAAGTTTCTCCCCAGCACCCGCGGCACACCAGAAGAGCATGGCAGGGCTCTTTCTGACTCAGGCGGGGACCCCCACTCCCCCGCCCCTCTGCCAAGAAGTTCCCTGTTCCTGACCACCCTGCTCCTTGCAGACCTGACCCTCCACGTGCAAATGGTGGGCAGAAGGGCTGGGCCTGGGTGTATGGGTGTCTCTGAGCTCCTCCCCTCTGCCAGCTCTCCCCTGGCTCACCCAGGGTCCAAGGCGCTGTCCTTCTGGACAGAGTGGTGCTCAAGCCTGCAACCACATTTCCCGCACCACCTGGGATGTGTGTGCTGGCTGTGCCGAGGTCACGTGACCAGGCTGGGGGCTACTGACTACTGAGACTCCTGGCCACAGTTCGGGGTCCAGTCAGCTGTGTGGGCAAGGAGAGTCCATGGCAGGGGGTATGGTGGTGACCCTATAGTAGCGACAGCAATAGCTGGTGTCTTGGGGAGACTCTAGGCAGGCTCCCTCGCCAGGACCCTTCCTCACCCACCTCAGGATGGGTGTGCCCCTGAGCTTCAGCTTTTATGGGATAAGGACTTCTGTTTTGAAAGTCAAATGTCCTCTTTGCCTCGGGCATCCTGATTCCCAGGAAGCTGGGAACACTAGTGCCAGGGCTGTGACTGCCTCCAGTGGTGTCCAGACAAGACCCCAAGTGTCAGCCCCTCAGTGAGCCCCAGCCTAGGAGACAGGAAACTGGAGCCTGGTTGTGGCGAGTGGGTTGGGAGAGTGCTGGGGCAGAGGTGGCCGAGTACCCCCTTGCAGCAGCTCTCATTCTGGAGGGGACAGCCAGGTGGCGCTTCTTGCTCCAGTGGCCAGCTCTCCTGGAGAGGTCAGCCTGGGACCCCCTGGAAAAAACCGCTGGAGCTGAGGGGGTCCTGGGGCTTATGGGGTGCCGGGCTATCAGGAAAATACTCTGCACGGCTGCTGCTGCCTTAAACCCTAAGCAGGTGTGTTTAATTCTGTGCAGGCATACTCCTCTTTATTAGTGGATAAATACTAGAAAATCATCTCTCAGAAGGTGCAGTCAGGGGTGGGCTGGGTTTGCCCAGCTGACTGGGGGTGAGCCCTTCAGGGGGACCCAGAGTGGTCTGCAGGGTAAGGCTGTCCCGCCAGGGCTCATACACCAGTGTGTAGCTCTCTGCCCTCTTGACAGTGAACCTGTAGGTGCGGTTGGGCAGCAGGTTGTGGACTTCAAAGGTGCAGGCCGCCACAGGGATGACGCCGCACTGCATGCATTCCTGCTGCGTCCGCGGCTCCAGGAGCTTGAAGCGCAACTCAAACTGCTCTGGCGCTGCCGGCTGGACGGTGACAAACCAGCGCAGGCTGACCCAGTCCCAGTGGGCCACTGACTCCTTTCGGTCAAACACGACGGGCATCTTGGTGCTCAGCATGAGCCGGATGTGCGGGACCTTGGAGGCCCCGATGTCAGACACCAGGCGGTGCTTGATATGCAGGCGCCCGGGCACCATCATGGTCAGGAAGTTGTCCATGATGGCTGACAAGTCTGCCAGGCGCTGTTCCACAAGCCCCCAGCCAGCCAGGAAAGGCCGTGGGTCTGGTGACTCCAGCAGGGAGTCCAGCTGCAGGCGGCCACGGTCCAGCTGCTCCAGGAGATCCCCAAGCAGCAGGAGCTGGATCTTGGTCTGTGCCGCACCCACCTTCTTCATACGCTGGAACTTCCAGGGGTCAATGAGCTGGAACATGGTGCTGGGCAGCACCACTGAGTTCTGGTCGCCCAGGGCCAGGTGCTTGGGGAGGATCTCAAGGTAGTAGGAGCACTTCTTGAGCAGCTGTGTCCGGGCGTGGTGGCGCTTAAGCAGTTGGGGACTCAGGTCCGAGGTCAGGAACTCTCGCAGAGTGTTACGGCGCTCCGTATAGGTCCTCCAAGCCTCCGGCTCCAGCAACTGCTGATCCTCCACCTCCTCCGCCTCCTCCGTGTCCAGGAAGGACTGTGGACCGTCCAGGCCTGCCAGCCGGAAGGTCATTGTCTGGGAGCTGGCGAGGAGGTCTGGCATGAGCGGCAACAGTCAGGCTCTGCTGCTCACCCAGGCCCTCTACCCCTACTAGCCTTCTGCCTTTCCCTGGGGCACAGCCTTCAGGGAAGAGGCTCCTGGAGGACCAGATGGCTGGCTGACTAGCTGGACAAAAGTGGATACTGGGCTCAGAAACTGCAGCTGGCCTTTGCGGTGATGAGGCAGGGCAGGGCTAGGAGCGGGCTCTGGGGCCAGAACGGTCTGGACAGAAACCCCAGCCACAGGTCAGCTGTGTGCTTGGCATGAGCCTCACTCCTCATCTGATGTGGGGGATGGAGAGAACTCGGGTCAATCCTGAGCAGCATGGTACACCCCCTGGGGCATTTGTGGACTCTCCTCACCCACCGGTCCCCCCTGTGGACCCACCACACCCTCCCCCACACCGAGGTTGCAGAGCAGAGGGACAGAGCTAACTGAAGACAGGGACCTGAGGAATTGCCACCAACCTCACTCCTGGTGTGGAGCCCTCACTACTCATGGTGGGCCTTGTGTGCCTGGAAGGGCCCATGACCCCATGGGACCACCCCATCTTACAGACGTGGAGCCTGAGGCTAAAAACTTGGTGTGCGCTTTCCTTCGATGCTTGGTAGGCAAGCACTCAACACTGAGCTATATCTCCAGCCCTTTTTAGTTTTTATTTTGAGATAAAGTCTTGCTAAATTTCCAGGGCTGGCCTCAAATTTGTGATTCTCCTGCCTCAGTCTCCTGAATAGCTGGGATTACAGGTATGTGCCACTGTGTCTGGCTTTTTTTTCTTCTTCAAGACAAGGTACCTCTATGTTGCCCAACCTGGGCTCCGACTGGTGGGCTGAAAAGAGCCTCCTGCTTCAGCTTCCCCAGTAGCTGTGACTACAGGCGCATACCACTGTTCTGGGCTGGTTCCAATGTTTGAACCCGGGACCCCAGCGTCCACCCGCACCCCTCCACCCCAGACCCAGCCTCCCAGATCTGAGCGTCAGTGGAGGGCCCGGTGCAGCCGTGAGCCGCTGCAAGGCTGGCTCCTTCCCCATACTCCTCCGATCCCCGCCGCCTCTCCCAGACTTCCTCCCCCCAGCTGCTCCTCTCCCCTCGTTCCCGCTGGACTCCCGGTCCGGCCTACGTCCTGAGCCCCTCTACCTACCCCTCCTCTCCCCGAGCGCTCAGCCCTTCTCTCCGAGAGCCAGGCCACCGCCCCGGCTTGGGCCGGACCTCCGGACGGAGCGCAGGCCGCAGCACACTGTCCAGGGCCTTCCGCGCCGGCCTCCCGCCGCCGGCCCCAGGTTGCCATGGAGACCGGAAGCCATTGTGACGCCTCATCCCGCCTCCCGGTGCCGGCCGCGACGAGAGGGCCAGCGTGGGGCCGGCCGGAGGGAAGCTGTGGGTGGCGGGTCCCCGAGCTCCCTGTGCAAGCAGGAGTCTCTGGGGTGCGGGGAAGGGGCGTCGAGCCTGAACGCTGCCCCAGGGTCTGGGGGTCCGGGGAGAGGAGGTGACCCCGAAGCAGCAGACCAGCGGATGGGGTCACCGCGGGGAGCAGTCGGCAGGGCCGGCCGCGGGCTTCTCCTGCTGGCTCCCTGTGCTCAGCAGCTTTCGGAGCTCACGCTTTGGTCCCGGCCTGGATGAATGGGGTCTCCACAGCTCCAGGGAGCCTCCAAGGCGGGTTTCGGGCTCTCCATTGCACCGGTACCTCGAAACTGGGCTCAGGATCTGTGGGGTCGCCACCCAGCGCCCCTCCCCCCCGGAAGCCAACCTGCTCCCCCAGTAGTCTCAGGTGCCCAGCTTCACCCTGGGGAGGATGGAGAGGAGGAAGCTCCTTCCTAACTCTTGTGTCTGCCTCAGGAGGTCAGGGACCGACCGCCCTTTTCAGGAGGAGTCTGGCCCTGAATTCCTTCCAGCCTGTTTGGCGCCCAGAGCCTTCTTAGTCCTCAAGGTGACCCCACCTTGGGGGGAGACTGTCCTGCCCATCAGCCTGCTGCCCTCCAAGGCCTGAAGGTGGAGTCCCAAGAGGCAGGGCTGGGTGTGGGTACTGATTCTGTCCCTGCCTGGGCTCTAACTCAATAAATGCTAGCAATGGTTGTCGGTTTTGGTTTTGGTTTGGGGGTTTTATGTTTTGTTTTGTTTGAGCCAGGGTCCCGTTATGTAGTTCAGGCTGACCTTGAACTTGGGGCAATCCTGCCTCAGCCTCCTAAGTACTGGGATCACAGGTGTGCATTGTTGATTTAAGGGTCTGAGGGACAAGAGCTATAGTATTTGGAGAAAGGGGTGCTGTCTGAAGGCCTGGGGGGAGGCTGGCACCCGGGTATGAAAAGCAGTAGGAGGAAGACCCCTCGCCCTAGAGAGCCACCTCCTCTCCTGGGCTTCCGCCTGCTCCTTGGCCCCACTCTGCCCCACTTTTTTTTTCTATTCCTAATTTCCCATCTGATTTTTAATGTTTTATTTTGAGATAGGTAGATTCCCATACGGTTGTGAGGAATGGCAGATCCCAAGGGACCCTTTACCCGCTCAGAGCACCCAGGCTCTCCATTGCACCTGTACCCCCAAACTGGGCTCAGGATCTGTGGGGTTGCCACCCAGCACCCCCCAGGAAGCCATCCTGGGGTCTTGTAGAACTGTAGCACAAGATTGCACCGGGACACTGCACTGAGACACAGCAGATCCACACCCATGGGAGCCCCACGATGTCCAGCACGGCCAGCCCACGTGCCATCCCCGCCGCCCTCCTTGGCCTCTCCAGTCACCACCAGCTCTACAGTGTCATTCTAAGAATGTTTGCAGGCCAATCGCTGTTGTCCTGGCCAGTGTGCTGCAGCTTCTCCGTCCCTTTGCTGGGCCACTCGGGGCTCTAGCCAGGGATGGACCACTGTGTCATCAGTCTCGCCTGGGCCTGGTTGGGCCTGGTTGGTTGTGGGGCAGTGAGGTCCCAGCCCTGGAGGGGGTCACACCCCAGCCACAAGGACCCTCATAGCTATGCCTTTGGTCAGGGCCCCAGAACCCCTCCTCACCCCAGCTCACCTAGTCTGTGTCCTCACTGCTGCCGCAGTGCTCTTACAGGTGGAGAAACTGAGGCACAGGGTTCTGCCCCACACCCACAGTCGGTGAGTTAGTTGATGGTGAAATTTGGAATCAGGCCATCTGACCCTGCACAGGGTGAACCCACCAGGGTCTCCCCTCACTCTGCACCCCGACCTGGCCAGTGGAGGACGTGAACTAACGGGGGGGGTTGGTGAGTGGCTGGACCAGAGGGGAGGGGTGGGCATCATGGCTGCCTAGCAGGGTGTAATTTTGTGGGATGCAGGGTGGGTAGAGGGTGAAGGGTACAGGCTGGGGTGTGGTGAAAGATCAGGTAGGGTGTGGGTTTGCAGGGCCCTCTGGGTTGGACAATCCAGGAGGGGCCAATTGGCCTGGTCTCTGAAGACCCTCTGGGCCTCTCTCCCTCTGGGGGCAGTCCTGGGGGCTCGCACCTTCTGTTTGGGTCACCAGGAGATAGGTGGGACTTCTGTGGGTGCTGGATCCCTACTGCCCAGCAGATTTCCCTCCCTGCCCTGACCCCAGAGAGGAAGGAGGAAGAAGACCCACTTCGCCTTGGGGCCTTTGTGACAGCAGCAGCATGGATGCCCTCTATGCTGTCACTGTCCTTCTGTGGACCAAGTGGAGGGCTGGGCCAGAGGACTGAGCCGACTCCACCCCTCATTGATTCTGCCACTTACCCCTACCCTGTTCCAGCTGGACCTGGAATGTGCTGAGTCCCAGGGGCCAGGACCTGGCAGCTTTGTAGGACAGGGAGCATCTGGGAGGAATCTGCATTCTGTGCCCCAGTGCCTGACTCCACGTGGTCAGGACATGGGGGAGCCTCTCACGGCTCAAAGAGCCTCTCCACAGCTTCTCGCCTGGAGATAGGAAACTGGATTCCCTACCAGGAAGGCAAAACTAGATATGGAGGATTTAAGGAAACGTCGTGCAAAAGCCGCGGCAAGCAAATGGATGGACAGACGATGGGCAAAATCCCTGCAGGGCGGGCAGTGAGAGCTCCAGAGCCCCTTCCAAGGCCTCTCCTGGTTTTGTATTTGTAATTCCATTTTTCTGGACACTCCCTCCTCAACAAGATGAGTCTCCCATCTTGTGGCCCAGGGCTCCTGCTCAGGCTGTTTGCGCTGTGGGGAGGGGCTTGGCCCCCTGGACTCCCCTGACAGATGAGTGGTGCCTCAAGGAGGACACAGCTGCATTACCTCCCCCGTGAGGGCTGGCTGTCCAGCAAGCTCTCCGTCTGCACTGGGTACAGATGTGGGCGAAGGTCTTTCACTAGGCAGGGAGTCTTTCACACACATTTGATTGGCACGTTCAACCACAGAACATGAAGTCCATGCAGTGGCGACGGTGAGCTCTGGAGGAATATCTGTGGTGATGAGTGAGAGGCTTGGTACAGACCACTTGGGTGCCACAGCAGGGAAGAAGTGAGGGGAGAAGGACCTGGCTGGTGGAGACCCTCTCAGATCCTCCCTCATGACCATGCTCAAGGACTGGGCTGGCTGGGACTGGCTACCCCGCCTGCTCCCACTAAGGGGCCTGCCGAGTGGTGGGCAGTTGGCTTCGGTGTGCAGCAGGAGCCCTACTGGGCCTGGCCTGTGTGCTGGCCTCCTAGCCCATATCCCCAAGCTGGGGCCCGGATCCCTGAGCCTCTTCCTCCCTGCCAGGGCCGCTGAACATCTCTTGGCCATGGCGCGGCCCAGAAGTCACATCCCACGGTCACCCACGTCTAGTGCTCCCTGTGCACCTGCCCTCTGCTGAGACCCTTGCTGTCACCACCGTTTCATTTCCACCTCGAGAGCTGGCCTGTGCCCGGAGGGCAGCTGCTATGCAGAGGCCTCTGCTGGGCTCGCTGGGCCGGCATTTGCTCTGCACAGGGCTTTCGAAATGTTAACAGGTTTGGCCAACGTGCTAAGTCGTTTCCATACACGTCCAGCTGTGCTCTGCACGGACCCCCCCACTCTGCCAGGGAGGCCACTGGCTGGGACTCAGTCACACTTGGCTGGGCTGGGGAGGGACAGAGCCGCTCCCCTCCTGCCTGAGTCGCAGGTCCCGCCCCTCCCCAGGCCTTGCCCGCCCCGCCCGCTGCTCGGTGGGTAGTGGCTCTCACCTGTCCGCCACACCCCAGGGGTCCAGGGTTGGGGGGTCCATGTGGCCAGGGCTGGGGTCCGCCCTCCACCCCGCCTTCTGGACGCAGGCCAGGAAGCAGGTGGGGCCGCGCGCCTCTGGAGCGACCGTGAGGTCACCCCGCAGCCAGGGCCAGGTAGGGACGCTGCTGCGCGGGGAGCAACCCGCACCTGGCTGTCCCACCGGCCCTTCCAGTTTCTCGCTCCCACTCGCCTCCCTCGCGCTGCCGCCGCTCTCCGCCTTCTCCTCTGAGGGCCTGTCTGGGGGCCTCGGCCCGGCGCGCTGGGCTGGCCGGGCGGCCGCGGGCGCCTCCATCGACACCCCAGCCGGACACCCTCCGGGGGCATGGAGCCCTTCTTCAGGAAGCGCCTGACATTTCTGTCCTCCTTTTGGGACAAGATCTGGCCGGCGGAGGAGCCAGAGGACGACACCCCGGTGCTGGGGGCCCCCGACGCAGAGCCCGCGCCCGAGCCCCCCGCGGAGCCCCGAGCGCAGCTCTTCCGCGCGCTCTACGACTTCACCGCGCGCTGTGCCGCGGAGCTGAGTGTCAGCCGTGGCGATCGGCTCTACGCCCTCAAGGAGGAGGGCGACTACATCTACGCTCGCCGGCTCTCAGGCCCGCCCAGCGCCGGGCTGGTGCCCATCACCTACGTGGCCAAGGCTGCCCCGGAGACGCTCGCAGACCAACCGTGAGTACCTGGGCTCGGAGCCCAGAGTCCGCCCCGCGGGCTTGGAGTGAAATAAGGCAGGGTTCGGGTGGGACTCGCACGTCCACTTTCAGGGACCTTTATCGGATGCTTGTGGATGCCAGGCTGAGCAGGCAGAGGTGGTGCCAGAGTTAGAAGCAGGAGTAACTGCACTGCTGAGGGGGTAGTGCAGGTCTGGGCGGGTTGCAGGGGGTAGCCACCAGTAGCAGGTCGCTCCCGGATGTTGCATTTGTCTGAGGAGTCAGTTCACCGTGGTCACTGAGCGGTTCCTGCCGGAAGGGCAGGGGCTGGGAGATGCCGGTGAGATGGGTTCAGGTTCCATGAGCTCCTGGCAGGAACTTGAGGCTCAGGGTGCTGTGTAGGGGCCCCTGAGGCGGCGGGGAGGGGGCACTAAGCCAAGCCAGAGAGGAATTCACACTCACCAAACCCCCCAAACTGGTCCATATGTGGAGCAGATGTACCCTTGAGGGGATGGGGACAGGTGAGGAGAGCCCATCCCTTCTCCCAGAGCACTTGGGGTCCCCAGGGCTGGGAGAGGTCCATTGGCAGCAAATGGCCTGTGTGGATGCCTGGACTGTGCAATGAATAGCCTGGAATCTGGTGTGGGGGGGCTCAGGTGCTCCCCTAGATGCATCCTCGGAGAAGCCAGGCTGCATAGCCTCCCATGGCACAGGCAGGGCCCAGCACTGCTGTGTGCCAGCCCCAAGCTGGGACCTGCTGTGTGGTGGACACAGTCCAGAAGTCTCAGGCATTTGACCCAATTCCCTGCCTGCCTTGCAGCTCCGATGTTGTGGTCACTGAATCCCCACTATCAAGATGGGCCGAGTCCTAACTCAGATACTTCCTTCAGGATGGGCCATGTGGCAGGGGGCAGGTTGGAAGCTGGTGGGCAGCAGGCCCAGCTAAGTCAGGTGGGCAGCTGCCCCTGTTCCTGCACCCACCTAGGCCTGTGTGCTGGCCTGCCCTCTACAGCCCAGCTGCAGGTCTGAGCACCCTCAGAGCCACCTTCAGTGTCTTAGGCACCATGGTGCTCATGAATGCTGGGGCTTAACCATGACAGGTGAGGCTGGGTCACAGGAAGCAGCCTTTGAGGGGCTCCATGTCCGTGTGCCATGCCTGTGGGCAGCTGCCATGATGCGGAGGGGCGCACAGTCATCAGAGGTGGAAGGCAGAGCCTGTGTGGCTCCTGGAGGTGGCTGGCTTGACAGGCGAGGCAGGCTGGGAGAGGGCAAGGCTGCTAGTGGGGAGCCCTAATGACTACCTGGGCCTGGAGATGAAAGGGCTAGCACTCCCGGTATCACCAGCTGCAGACATTGGCCTCACACCCCAGGCACAGCTTCTGTAATTCAGGAAATGCACAGGAGTCCAGTCTGCATCCTGCAGAGGCCCTGATGTGGGGCTCCGGGGAACACTTGGGGAGGGGTTGTAGGAAACTCCTACTTCTCGGTCCCCCACAGCCCTGCAGGCCACTCCCTAGATGGTGCCTGCGCTGGAGGCCCTTCACTTGCCACTCCCTGACAGTAGACCCCAGAAGGCAGGGGCTCTGGCTGCAAGAAGTGCTCAGCAGAGAGCAGACAGCCTCATGGGGCTATGTCTCCAGCTCCTTAAATGAGTTTGTTTGCTTACCAGAGCCTGCTACCCATCAGGGTCCAGTCATATGCTTGACGCTCCCCCACTCCAGCCTGGTTCTGATGCAACTTCCTCTTTCTCAGGCCTGAGCCTCTGTCTACCACCTCCTGCCTACACCTGTCTCCAACTGTGTCCATGCCTCCAATCCCAGTTCAGCCCATGTCCTGGCCACCCACCTCCTCCCCATGGCCCTTCTGTTCCTGGGTGGGCTACTCCGAGTCACACTACTCACAGTCACACTATGAGTCCTCCAGGGCCCTCCTAACCTTGCTCCCTACGTGGTCTCTGGCCCCTGCTCACAGTGTCCCTCCATTTGGGTAGATAAAGGGTTGAGCTCACTGTGCTGTTCCTGCATGGCTGTAGTCCCTGGGGTGGGGCTGGCATGCCTCACTCCCTGGAAGGTCCTGGAAGTGAGAGGTTTAGGGTGTGAAGCTGGACCAGGTGTGGAGCCCCACCTGGGCCTAGGGCAGCAGAGACACATGCAATGGGGGTGGGGCCGGATGTGACTTTGTCTTCCTCCCAAGGATGTCTCTGGCTCCTGGGTATGAGTGAGCCACACTTGGTATGACTTAGGTGGATTGCCCACTGGGGTAGGGGTACCTTGTGTCTTGGTGCCCGAGGAATGGGTGCCTAGGAGCCCCTGTCCCCATGTGTACCCAGCTCAGGAGGGAGCTCAAGGCGGGCCTGTCCTAGCATGGCTCTTTGGAAGGGTGCAGATGCTTTGTGCCCTCCCTCAGAGCACCTCCTTCTCCAAATCCCTGCTGGAAGCTTCCCCTGACCTCCTGCCTGGCCTCCTTCTGGGGCTCCTGGCTTCCTTCTAGCCAGCTTCCCAAGGCAGATAGGCCACATGCAGCCAGGTGGCATCTACATCCTGCCTGGTCATGTTGGTAGCCCAGCGAGTACTCCTGGGGCAGTTCACTGGGGGGCCCTGTTTCCCTGTGGACCCTCCACAGGGTTCAAAAAAGTTTCAGATTTGATGGGTTCAGCCTGTGATGAGGGCTAATTGCTAGCCTGTGGCTGGGGATGGCAGTCATTCTATGAGCAGGGAACTCATCAGCCAGGTCATTTGCAGCAGGGCTCACAGACTGCTGTGGCTCAGGTGAGCAGATAGTCTCACCTGATGGCAGCTGGGTCAGTTCTGAGCTGGCCTCAGTGGTCCCCACTTCACCCCCAAGGGCCCTTGAAGCCAGCACTGAGACCTGAGACCCCAGTGTGGGCACTGGTTGTACCTTTTCCCTGAGAGATGCAGGACAGCTGGGGCCCAACACCTGGCTAGGGTCAAGCAGGGCCGGGCCTGGGGGGTGACACCATGCCTACTGTTTGCAGCTGGTACTTTAGTGGGATCAGCCGGACCCAGGCCCAGCAGCTGCTCTTGTCCCCTGCCAACGCACCAGGGGCCTTCCTTATCCGGCCCAGCGAGAGCAGCCTCGGGGGCTACTCACTCTCAGGTACTTGGGTGGCCCTTGAGACTCCGTCCTCTCCAGGGGGCATCTTGCTTAGCTCCCACCAGGCCAGATGCCCAGACAGTACCAGCAGATGTGGGGGTCACCCCATCTGCTTATTCTCCCCTCCCCTCCCCTGCTGTCCTTTCTCTTTCCTTCTTCCTCCATTCACTTATTCAAAGACTCATTCAACAAGAAGCTATTAAGCACTTGCTCTGTGCTCCCAGGGGCCTCTCTCTCCCCCTGGCCTGCCCCTGCCTACATCCCCTCTTGCACACAATACTGGCCATCTTAGGGACCCCACAACCAGTCTGAGCCAGGCCACTGGAGAGGTTGGGGTCACAGTGCCTGGGCAGGCTGCTACTGAGGCTCCAGTTTCCATCTCTGCCCCTCCAGTCCGATCTCAGGCCAAAGTCTGCCACTACCGCATTTGTACAGCGCCTGGCGGTAGCCTCTACCTGCAGGAGGGCCGGCTCTTCCCCAGCCTGGAGGCGCTGCTTGCCTACTATAAGGCCAACTGGAAGCTGATCCAGAACCCCCTGCTGCTGCCCTGCATGCCCCAGGTGGGCCACCTAGTACCCTGTCTCAGTCCCTCAACCAGCCCCAGGGCCCAGCCCTGGCTTGGGTCCTGGTGCTCTGATTGGGTCAGCTCAGCTCCCTGCTTGAGTTTTATCCCCTCTGGGGCAGGTGGAGCAAGGATGGTGTGTGTGGGGTGGGGGGTGCGATAGGGTGTGCCTAGCTCCTGGGGGTGGGAGGAGGGCAGGAGCCAGCTTGGGGGAGACACCAACAGCCACAGCAGGCCTTCAGGGCAGAAGCTGTGGGAGGACACACTGATCCCTGATGCTCCTAATCTTTGGAACTATCTCAGGCAAACTGTGGCAGGGGGCAGGGGCAACAATCTGGTTTCTCTGGTCTCATAATAATAGCAGCCAGTGGCGGTAATGAGTGTTTGTAGGTGGATATCTGGCTCAGGCAAAGGCGCCAATTAGGTCCCAAGAGCAATTAGCTCCTGCAGCTCTGGGCCTAGCCTCCCAGGTCAGCCCCGGTCTCCCTCATGCCGCCCTGGGCCTGGGGCAAGTGTGTGCTGGGGACAGAGGTGCCTGAGGCCTGCTAGCAGGGCTCCACCTGGGACAAATGCAAGTCCACTCTGCCCAGCCTGCCCACTCGCCAGGGAAGCAGCAGGCAGGACACTGAAACCTTCCTCCCTGCAGAAGCCCCTGGCACAGGACAAGTGGGAGCGGCCACGCTCGGAGTTCGTCCTGCGGAGGAAGCTGGGTGCAGGCTACTTTGGGGAGGTGTGGGAAGGCCTGTGGCTGGACTCTGTGCCCGTGGCAGTCAAGGTCATCAAGTCAGGTGAGGCTTTGCCCGCCCCAAGTCCCTCAGCCAGGCCTGGACCCAGCACCCACTGCCCTCTGACCCCGGGAACACCAGGGGCAGCATGGCAAACGGCTCGGCAGTCCTGGAGCAGAGTCCTCTCCTGCAGCTGACATGAAGCTGGCCGACCTCACCAAGGAGATCGAGGCTCTGAAGAGCCTGCGGCACGAGCGGCTCATCCGACTGCACGCGGTGTGCTCCGTGGGGGCGCCCGTGTACATCGTCACTGAGCTCATGCGCAAAGGCAACCTGCGGGCTTACCTGGGCAGTGAGTACCCCGCAGCACCCCGCTGCAGCCTGGCCTCGTCCCACAGAGGACAGCAGCCAGCCCCTGGGCCTGGAGGTGTCTCAGGGCCTGCTTACGCGACATGTGGCCTGGGCTGCACGTACTTGCCGTCAGACCTCCAGCCAACAAGGCCTGGGCTCTGGGTTCTGGGCCGGGCCTGGTTTCGCTGCAGTCAGGGCCTTATGATTCCAGGGCTGCAGTAGAGTGCAGGTGGGAGGGAGGGGTGTGTGTTCCATTGGGGTCACCAGCCGCTGTGTAATGTGTAATGTGAGCATAGCCCCAGCCGGCCTCAGGACAACCAGTCCCTCTCTGGTCTTTCTCTGCCCTGGTCTCCCTTGGGGGCCTGAGCTGGTGGCCAAGAAGCAGGCTGCACTGAGTGGTCATGGTGGTGGGCACAGGAAGTCCTCTTCTTGTCTCGCTCACTGCCGACTGTGACCTCAGAGGGTGCCAGGCTCGCTTGGCGTGGAGATGAGGAGACTGAGGCCCAGATGGTCTGAGCTGCCTGTGCAGTGCCTGCCTCGCTGACCTCAGCCCTGTGCCCGCCTGAGGCCCAGCCCTCTGCCCCTTGGCCTCTGAGCCCTCTCCCCCTGCAGGCTCCGAGGGCCAAGCTCTGAGCCTACCTCTCCTGCTGAGCTTCGCCTGCCAGGTGGCCGAGGGCATGAGCTACTTGGAAGAGCAGCACGTTGTCCACCGGGACCTGGCTGCCAGGAACGTGCTCGTGGGTGACGACCTCACCTGCAAGGTGGCTGACTTCGGCCTGGCCCGGCTGCTCAAGGTCAGTGTGGGAGGGCCCAGTCTTCTGAGCCTTGGGAGGGGAGGCACCTTGCTGCCTGCCCACCGCTGACCTCTTATCCCCAGGACGACATCTACTCCCCAAGCAGCAGCTCTAAGATCCCTGTCAAGTGGACGGCGCCCGAAGCAGCCAATTACCGCATCTTTTCCCAGAAGTCTGACGTCTGGTCCTTCGGCATCCTGCTGTATGAGGTCTTCACCTATGGCCAGTGTCCCTATGAAGGTGTGCTCCCTGAGAGGACACCAGGCCTTGCCCAGGAAGTGTGGCCTGAGGGAGAAGGCGCAACCTGCCCCGGGAGGTGCTGACCCTGGGAGCAGAAACCAGCCCTCAAGGCTGCTCCCGCAGGCTGAAGGGTCTGGCCAAGGGGGCTAGTGATGCAGGAAACTGGGCTGGGGAGGCCTCCGTAGTGACCCTGGTCCCTTGCCGGCACCCTCCGCAGGCATGACCAACCATGAGACGCTGCAGCAGCTCAGCCGTGGGTACCGGCTGCCCCGCCCAGCTGCCTGCCCGGCGGACGTGTACCTGCTCATGTTGGAGTGCTGGAAGGGCAGCCCTGAGGAGCGACCTGCCTTTGCCGCGCTTCGGGAAAAGCTGGGTGCTGTCCACAGGCGCCTGCATCTGGGCCTCACGTGACTGGGGCTCTGGGTCCAGGTGCCACTGAGACTGCTGCTCCCAGCAGGGCCTTCCCAGGACAGTGCTTGCCATTAACACACATCTTGGATGCCACGTGGGAACCACACGGGCTTCTAGCCTCTGGCCGTGGGCCTCCTGTGCCGACATTGCTATACAAGTGTGCGCACATGAGATGGATACCTGCAGGCTGTGCTTGGCCTAGTCATGCACACAGACACCAGAAGGACTGATGGCCTCAGCTCTGCACGGCTGGCTTTCCTGGCACCTCCAGAAGGAGGGACAAAGCATAGAAGTAGAGCCTCATAGAGGCACCGGGGAGAGGGCCCCTGAGCTGCCCCCTGGGCCTCCCCAACTTCCTCCCTGGGTCCGGAGGAAAGGCCCACTTTCCCCATGTCACACTGTGCTGCAGCTCCCAAGCAGACCCATCAGCACGTGCTGTGCACACGTGGGGACAGTACCACGGCCCCAGGCACTACAAAGC